>MU183797.1:0-61258 GCA_016904865.1 Pissodes strobi
GCCGAAAAGTTGAGAAAAGAACGAAAACTATGTGTTCAGGATGTAATGTTCCTTTATGTAATGATTGCTTGCAATCTTATCACCGTTAAATTTTCAAAATTATTGTTTTTTGTTCATTTAGATTTTAGCTAAAATAATACTTTCATTACTTGTAGAACATTTTTGATAATTTTTCCTTACTGTGGGGACATATGTCCCGTTATGTATTTTTTTTATTTGTAGTTAATAAACAAAAAAATTGTTTGGATGTATTTAATTTATGGAGTTTTATTATATATAAGGTACCTTATCCCTACGAATTTTAAAAAGAAAAAAAAGTCGTATTTTGAAAGCTAATCCTCAGGGACACGTTGGTCCCAACCGTATTTTATTTAAATTTTTTTTGAAAACAAGTCGTATTGAAATGGTTAATGTGACTTTAGAGTTGATCATATGGGGTTATATATAGTTTATATTTTCTTTTAGGGGTGATTCATGCCTATCTCTTTTTTTATATTTAAGTTGCTTGTACCTTCTGTATTTCTTTTATTTGCCAATCCATTGATAATTTTTGGGGGATTTGTTTTATAAAGAAAATATATTTATACAAGATGGGCTATAGTTTTTTCATTGATGTAAGGGGTTTTGTCTAATTTGTGTTGGGTTATTACAGGATTTTTGCTCCGGGCCAATTCTACCACCGGACTATACACCAGTTCTATCACCGGATTACAGATTTTATATCCGGGCCAATTATTCGCCGGGCTACAAGTTTTCTGCTAGTTTTACCCTTGGGGCCATCGAGTAGCAGTACTTGGACTTGGCTACAGGTGCCCGGCGTCTTCACCAGAGGTACTTCCTACCTCCACTACTGAGCTCGAAGACCGTATCTAAAGGGTATCGTACAGAAGCTTAAGTTTATTTTATCATTTAAGTCTTGTCGGCCAAGCTTTAAGCGAGCTTTAAGATAGATTAATTTTACTTATGCCCAGTAAGTATGGATAACTTTATTCTTCAAATATTTCCTATGGGAATGATTGTTAACACAATTGTAACCGTAGTAATTATAAGCTTCATAACTTTATACACTAGATATCTGGTACATCAGAAATCGGGCATTAGTCATTTATTTTTCTGACCGATTGATATAATCGCTTGTAATCTATAAAAAATATAAATCAAGCATTGACAGCCAAGCATTAAGACAGCTTTCAATAATTTTATTCTAATTTTATTCTTCATTTATATATTCGTTTATCAGGTCGATTGATATAATTATTGTGGCCCTTATCAATACATATTATTATCGCTACATTTATAAGGGGTGCAGATACCAGCGCACGCATACGTATATGTAATAAGCTTAGTTAAACCAATTTGATCACTTCGGATTTTAGTGTTTAGAGCGTTTAAGTGTAAGGCATACAGTTCCGAGTTAACAACAGAATTGGTCTTCGCACAATCATCATATTGTACCCTTATCATTAATTACTTTAATAGTCATATGACATTCCCTTGTGTTTTAAATCGCAAAAATCTCTCTGTAATATTGTTGCTGTTAAAAAAAAACAGAAGCAAATAGATTGATCCTTAATTAAGATTGTGTTTTCTTGTTAAGTTAAGATTGAGTTTCTTTATTTGATAAGCGTGCCTAACAACCCCGTACAACCCCAGCGAAGCTTTTCCAGTTTAGTTGGGAAGAACTGGTGGCGCTCTACGACTCCACTCCCGGAGCCGGGTATTGCAAACACGACTCTCCGGTGTAAGGCTTGTTTTTTTCTTAATTAACATATTTACCTGCTTACTAACTTTAATAAGAAAAACATGTTGCAAATGATAGAATGTTAAGCTACTGTTTGATCAAGCCATTAAAGAAGTGACACCTGAGAACTGGCGAAAAGGAGTCCAGCATATGATCAAACAGGAGGAAGAAATGTGGGATCTTGGCAACCTGATCGATCAAACGGTCGACCCACGGGTATAGACAGGGGGGGCCATGGCCCCCCCTGGGAATTTGAACCGACTCATTTTGCAACATACCATTCATGCCATGCCATTTGAGACGGTGTCGAATCCTTTCTTTTTAGATTTTATCCACTTTTGGGTAAAAATTGGGCGTGGCACCCTCAAAATTTTCCAGCTCAGCCTTCCACGACGGCTACTACTCGTTCGCCCCCTTGAGAAAAAAATCCTGTCTACGACCATGGGGCGACCCTTTAAGTATAATGTCAAAAGGGGATGACAGTTCTTCAAAAGACGAAGAATATAAAGTATTATAATTTAATTGTTGTATAATAACGTATCATAATAATTATTTTATCTATGTATATTATTTGTAAGTAGAAGTCCATTTTTGAAGTGGAGTTGCTGAGACAGACTTTCAGTGTCTGAACACACTTTGGTAGATTGTGAGAGGATTCTAAAATCAACTCAAGTGTCCAACCCAAACTTGGTGAGGGCTGACATTACTTTGAAAGTTAATAAATATTTAAACTGCAAAAAATTAACCCATGACCTACTCCGGCAGGATGATTCTTTTAAACATAACAGGAAACTTAAAGATCTTAAAGTTAAAATACAGGAAAACGACCTCATATTAACTAAGGCTGATAAAGGGAATTGCATCGTAATTATGCCCAAATCTGACTATTGCAGGAAAACTAATGAATTCTTGAACTCGGATGATTTTCAAATTTTATCTAATAACCCAACTCTTAGATACGTTTATCATATTAAACAACTATTTAAAATTTGTAATGCCACTTTTGAGCAATTTTCTATACAACCCTATAAACTTATTCCCATGAATCCCATAACTCCTCTACTTTATTGCCTTCCTAAGATTCATAAGGAAAACTGTCCTATTAGACCTGTAGTTTCTTATAGAGATTCGCCCGCATCAAAACTTTCTTCCTGGCTAACATCGATTTTACCCCAATTAACCTGCTTTTCTAACCCTTTTTCTATTAAAAACTCTTTTCAGCTGACACAGAACTTGTCTAATATTATTATTCCTCCAAACTCCTTCCTTGTATCCTTTGACGTATCCAATCTATTCCCAAGCATCCCCCCTGATGAATGTTTATCCCATATACGACATTTATTGTTCTTAAATTCAAATCTACCTACCCATATTATTTTAGAAATTTGTTCCCTTACAGATATTGTATTAAAACAAAACTTTTTCCAAATTAATGAAAAGTTCTATGCTCAGAAGTCAGGTCTAGCCATGGGTTCTAATCTGTCACCTTTTCTTGCAGAAGTTTTCATGTCTTTTATTGAAAAGAACATTTCAGAAAGCAACTTATATAAAAGTTTTGTTACATGTTGGTTTAGGTACGTGGACGACGTTTTCACTATTTTTACTGGTTCCGAAAACGATCTACAGGATTTTTTAAAACACCTTAATTCCATTCATGAGTGCATTAAATTTACGTATGAAAAAGAAAATGAAGGTCGTCTACCCTTTTTAGATCTATTGATTAAGAAATCTTGCACAAATTCATTGGAGTTTGAAATCTATAGAAAGCCTTCAGCAACTGACAATGTTATCCCCTTTTCTTCTAACCATCCTTTTAACCAAAAATTCTCAGCATTTAATTCACTTTTTCACAGACTTTTTAATATTCCTCTTTCCCCCAATGACTTTCAAAAAGAATTAAAAACTATATATCAAATTTCTAAAAACAACGGATATCCTGATAATGTCATTAATAAAATTTATTTTAAACACCTCAATAAATCGTTAAACAAAAAACTTTTATGTAAAGATAATAAAGTAACCGTATACAGAAGTATTACATATTTTGATAAATTATCCAATCAAGTTGCTGAGAGTTTTTTGAGGGATTCGGATAAACAATTGTGTGTCTGCTATCGTACTTCAAACAACTTATCTAAACACCTGGTTAACACCAAAGATAATATTCCAGCCACCCACAGATCAGGCGTTTACAGGCTCAAATGTTCTCATCCTGACTGTAAGGTGTGCTACATTGGACAAAGCGGAAGGAGAATTGAAACAAGGGTAAAAGAACATACTAAACTAATTGAAAATAACTTAAATAAGTTTATTACTAATACTTCTTCTCCATTCGCTAACCATATTATCGAGGCCAGACATAGATTCGTACCGGAGGCAGACGCGGAAGTTCTTCATGTTTGCCAGAAAGGCTTAAAGTTGGACCTTCTAGAAATCCTTGAAATTAACAAGGCCATAAAATCACCAGATTATGTTTGTGTTAATGAACAGACTAAGTTTGATAGTAATCTATTTTTTAACTCCTTAAGTCCACACAGCCTTCCGAATTCCAATAAATAAATAATTAATACCCTCCTTGATAAATACTAATTTCTCACCCTTCTCCCCCCCCCCTTTTTCTTTCTAAACTTACCCTTTTCTTAACTAATCTGACCTAGAGTATTTTAATTTTCACCAAATACGGGGTATTACTACTATAGTACTCTGTCTACGACCATTGATAATTCGAGCATGTTCCGCCTTCACCGTTATATATTCCTTCTTTTAATTCAATGTTTAAAAACCTTAGTTTTAACTGTGTTTACTGGATGTCGCGACGTGTACCAATTTGTTAATTTATTTATTTCCTTTGTCATTGTTTGCTATGTAAACATACAACATTATGGCTAAGTAGTGTGTGGTGAGTTTTTTAAAATTTTCTGTATAATTTTGACTTTTATTGTAATTTTGACGTACTTTTGTTACTTTAATGTATTTCTCTTATACAAAAATATATTTTAGAGTCTGATGATGATGAGTGAACTCATCGAAATGCATAACTCTTAAACTAAAGATTGGCATTTTCATTTGTGGAGAAAAGTCTTCCCCCTTCTTCTACCCCGCTATGTATATTATTTAAATATTGTATATAATTTTTATTTTGTTAACATAAAATTTTCTTAACTTTAAATTATTTCTACAAGTATCCAACCAGCACACTTTTGGCGTACCATTTTCAGTATTTATGAACATATAACATTAGGCAAAATGCATAAATTGTCCCAAAACCGGGTGGTACTACTGCACTTGATGAAAAGAAAGAATTTAGCCCCTTTTCATACTCAAGCCAGACAGCTTTTTGTCAAGTGCTTATTTTCTTGCAAATCCTCAGCAGCAACAATGTTTAGCTATAGTGTTGTTTACTTGTTTTAGTTCCACAATGGCTCTACAATTACGGTGGTGTCTAAACGTAAACAGTTTCACTCTGATTCATTCTGATGCACCAATATCCCCCATTAAACACCGAAATCCCACGAAATAGAACGATAAACAAAGTTAAATGGATTAAACTGCAATACGAAGCTCTGGCACTTTGTCTACTCTCGATAACAAAATTAGTTATCTTGATGAAACAAGAACGAAATGGGCCATAATATCATTTAGATGTTGAGCGATGATTACAGTTAGATACAGTTTGGCAGGAATATAATTTTATTAACATTTATTAGATCAAATCAAAAATAAATAATCTTCAGATGTTGACTAAAGTTGGGGTTTGAAACCTTCGACAAAATGTACTACAACACAATTATAACCCCAAAATCGAAACAGAATATTGGCACGCGACGTTCGTTTCGCTAATTATGTTATTATCATCAGGGGATGATTATAACTATTTTTTAATCGAAACGCTCATCGAGTACAAATATTCTGTTTCGGTATTGTGGAAAAACTATGTTGTAGTTCAGATATTGCGGATTATAACACAGTGTGTATATTAAATATCTAAATTATGTAAATATACTTTACACCTATACCTTTAATTTAAAATAAGAGGGCGTAGCATTATGGTTTTCTCCACAATTATGATTAAATTTAATTATTAGAGTGCCCTAAATGTTACAGGATCAGTAACATAAGGATTTTGAAAGTTTTATATTATGTCACCGAAATGTAAAATATTTTAAGATTTTTAATTTTCTTTATGATCAAGATAATGCCAATTTACATTGATAAAACTGGGACTGAATCCGAATATTCAAAAAACAACTTATACTAACCCAAACTCACAAAAAAACTGACAAAATATTAAGACTCATATATTAATATTATGCAAATATTCAAATCATTTGAAAACGTTGCTTATTAATGAAAGCAAAGGCTTTAAAGGTATTGACATAGCATTTAGAAAATGCGTCTCATACCAACTTAATTAGTAACCTATTATCTCAACTCAGTTTTTGTTGTGGTGGACTAACCCTCGTATTTACTAGTTAGTAACTAAGCAAGCTTAACTAGCGTGGTTATAATATACGATAATGTAGGTTTCAGGTTTGTTTATTCGATTGTCAGAGAAATGAGGGTTTGAAATAAATCCAACAAGACTGAACAAAATTTGAATACTTCTGAAACTACTGGTTTATGTCCCGTGTAAATGAGAAGAAAGGAGAGCGGCACGGCTTTCCGCGAAATTCTTCGGTGCCTTATCACAGGAACAACACTTATAACAACAACAACAACTTATTTGTCCTAAAACTGAGTTTTATTCTCAATACCGAAACAGAATTATTCCACTCGGCGCGCGTTTCGCTAACCATATTAGCATCATCAGGATAGGATGATTATCTCCTGATGATGCTAACATGGTTAGCGAAACGCGCGTCGAGTGCAATAATTTTGTTTCGGTATTGTGGATAAAACTCCGTTTTAGTGCATATTGCCGAAGGATCCAAACCCCAACATAACCTATTTGTCTTCGCGACTTTGCATCAAAAATAATATTTTACAACAACAGAACAAATTAAAAGTTTTTTTTATATTTAGGATACAGCCTAAAATATACAGGGTGATCTTTAATGACAAGCTAATATTTAAGGGGGTTATTCTTGGACCCATTTTAAGACAAAAACTTCATATGAACGTATGTCCTAACCGTCCTAACTTTTAAGATACAGGGTGGTAAAATTTTCAAAAAAAAAAATCTGTTTTGTAGAATAACTGTCATACTATAGTAAATATCTTTATGAAATTTGGAACATATCTTTTATGCATCAGGATGAATTTTCTTATGTACATATTATTTTATTATTTCTACCAGTGGCGTCCCTAGGGGAAATGTGCCCGAGTTGGCATACATTTCGTAATTCGTTTTTTAAGTTATTTTTGTGATTTACGGGCTACAACTTGGTAGTTAGATAAGATAATATACCTAGACTAACTGTAACAAAAATGAATAGAACCCTAACTTTGTTTGTTTAATTATAATTTTGTTAAAAAGCACCTCGGTATACCATCTCGGACTGAATATAATGGGTAAGATGGCATGGTATGCCATCTTGCTTAAATTGCCAAGTTACTTAGAGTAAATACCCTAAATATAAGATGAGAATAAATTTTCAAATAAAGTTTTTTAGAAAAATACATAAATGAAAAAGCAATATTCATTAAAAAATAACAGTAAAACAGTCAGGCACCTAACTGATACAGAGTTAGGTACAATTATTAATAACTAAAAATAAAATTAACAAAACCTAAAGATATAAAAAACACAAATATTATTGATCAAAAAAGTAATGTTAAAACAATGCAGGGCGTAGGTAAGCTAAACACAAAGTTCACATATATACTGCTTTATTTTGAAGTGGCAACCTGCACATTCGCACATTACAACACAAGCAACAAATCCATTTTTCATTTGGTTTGGAGCGAGAAAATAGTCCATTGCAAAAGATGCAGGAAGTATCATCTTCATCGTCACTGATCTCTATCTCTAATTTATCTTGCATGGTCGGTATTAAAGTGTTTGCAATTGTAGAAGTTTTTCTAGATGCAGGTTTAATTTAGAGATTAGTATCATGAAAAACTCTAGATTTGATATTTTTGCCCCCTTCTGGTCTGCAGTTTTCATTTTTAAAAGTTCTATTTCGGGTGTTGTGTTTAAGACGTCGTATGGGCTGTTGCGTTTTCTTTTCTTGCTCATATTAGTAGCTTTTGGTAAAGGTGAAATTTCAGAGGGTAGGTTTAAACAAGATGTTGCTAAACTTATTTATTTTTTATTTTTTGCAATATTTTATTTTCTATTCCAGATGGTCCGGCTACCTGCGAATTATATTCTGTATTAAAATTCTCATTTCTTTGCTCTATATTGCTTACCTCTTCTGTCGTTCTCTCGTTATTATTCTTTAATATTCTGATTGTAGTTGGTGGTTTCCGCCGGCTCAAACATTCAATCTGGAAATACATCTTTATTAAAAGGGTATATACCCGTTTAAAAAAAAAATCTTTTTCAGCATTGTTAATAGTAGCTGCGTTCTGGTAGGCAGCCTTAAAAATCTTTCCTACATGAAAATGAGTGATCACCCTTTCAGGATTCTGTTTTAACCAGCTAGTAATTTCTTGATTGTAGTAAGTCTAGAGTGCTCCAAAGAATGTGACATCTCATGGCTGTACTCTATGGGTACAATACGGTGGTAGACAAAATCAGATAATGCCTTTACTTTTCGCATAAATCTGGGTCTCTAAAGATTTGTGGCTTATATGCCCATCTAGTATCAGCAACACTTTTTCTGTTTCTATAGGTTTTACAGTTTCAGCAAAAAATTTAAGACGTTTTAAAAAATTTGGGAAGTTGTCCATCCGTTCTCCTGAGCAAAGCCAATTCAACCAGGAGGAGAATCGTCCATTAGTTTGTTTTTCATGCTTTTGCGCGGAAATATAAAATCCGGCGCAGGCGGTAAATAAGACCCGGAAGCACTCCTTGCACAAACGACTGTTAAGTGATGTCCACGTTCCGCACTACTTAATACCCCCACTTGTTTTTCTCCTTTGGTTGCATAAACCTTGCAATTTTTTGAAGCAACTGTAGTAAGGCCACTTTCATCCATATTCCAAAATTTTGTCGGGTTATAATGAACTTGCTCCAGAGCTCTTTCCAACTGTTCGAAATAGTTTCTTATTTGTATCCTGTTAAACGCACGTGCTCTGGAAGAAGAGGTTGACTCGGGCAACCTAAGTGAAATAGTCGGATTGCGTTTCGTAAATCCCTTTAACCAATCCCAGCCCGCCATCTTCTTCTGAGAATTGAACGAGTGTTTAATGTTGTTCTGGACCGCCATTTCATACGCAAGTTTGCGTACCTCTAAAGTTGTAAATCCAAAGAACCTAGCTTCCATGCTTTTAATGTGGTTAACGAGGTGGCTTTCCATAGTATTGTCACGACTTGTGTTTTTTATCTGTGACGACACGCCTTACTTAGCGTGTAGGAGAGTAACTCAGATTTAGGAACGCACTACGTCAAGCTGAGAAGAGATAATAAAGGAGACACATCGATAAAAACAATAACAAGTTTATTTACAAACAAACTTAACAACGGTTAGATTGTATACTAATAAAGGCGTGTTTAAGATTATAGATGAATTAAGAGTTTACACTATACCCAATTAATATGAAATGCATGTCTTCTCGAGGGAGGCTTAGTTCAAAGTTTGTCTAGCAAGCGACGTTACTATTTTATTAATAAAGTTTATGTGAGCGGGTTGTCTTTTATTTAGGTATTTGTTCTGATATTTATAAGGTAAGTATTTTAAGTTTATCACGAATTGCTAAGGCACTTTCACTACTTTTTAAAACTCCCCAAAAACTATCCCTTTACTAGAAGTTCTAATACTTCATAAATTCGACTCTCTCTATACTTTTTAGTAGCCCCCGAATGCCGTATACCTATGCATACGTTCACCCAGGTTAGGTAAGGACCTGACAACCTTATACCTGTGTATAAGTGTTCTCAGTTATGGGGGTTGTGGGATAGAACAACTAGAAGTGGACGTACCTGTGTACTGTCCAGCGACCAATCGAGCGGTTTGAGAGACCCAAAAGTCTGATTAACTCGGCGTTTGCCGGCGTATTTATATGTTACAAAATGCTGATGATTGCATCATTAAGGATTTAAGTCGCTCCCGTCGACCGCTCAAATTGTTTATAATTAACAGTGAATGTTTATATAACATTTTTCAAGTTCAAGTTCAAACTTGTGACAGGGTGATATTTAATTAATGATTTTAATTAGTTCACAGTATCATCAAAGGTTGGTCTTTTCCCGCCCAAATAGGTTTTTTCTGCTCCTATACTAAATTTATTCCTTCCCTGACAGCGTCGTCGTAATGTGCCAAATGGAACACTGTAGGTTTTGGATGCTAACAACCAGCCCATTTTCCAGATTTAACAGCTCTTATTGCTGCTTTTATGTCATTTTCGTCCCATTGAAGACGATTACCTTTTCGTTGGTATTTTCCCACCATTTTTAATAAAATTTGCAACAATAAACCAAATAATTAATTATGTTACGTAAGGGCGAGTTGGCATATTATGCCAACTAGCCCGAAACTATAATATGCCAACTCGCCCGACACTACTTTTTTAAAAACAACCGATTTACTCACAACTACAATACAATATAGCAATGGTTGTACCATAGGATTTTAAGATTATGTTTACAAAATCGATTTACGTTTGTTAAAATTTAAAAAAATATCAGGAGATTTATGTTTTTGAGCAAGTTATAAGAGCAAATTAAACATGTCTTACCTTAAAAAAAAACAATATTAATTAACGTGTTTGTCTATTGTGAAAACCATGCATCGGACGAAAGATAATCGATATATAGAATGTGCTGAGAAATGAATGAGAATTTCAAAAATAATTTCTATGCATCGGACGAAAGAAAATCGAGATATAAAATTTGCTCAGAAATGGATGAGAATTTCAAAAATAAATTCTACTTTAAGAGAAAGCATTGGCGTACCATTTTTGTCTATAAAAATATTCAATGCAAAACCCGCTCGGACGCCACAATTTGATTATTTCTAATCAAATTGTTTGTACATCAGAAAATTAATTTTGATGCATAGAAGACGTGTACTAAATTTCATAAAGATATATGCAATAGTATCACAGTTATTATTTAAAACAGATTTTTCACTGACAACTGTACCACCGTGTATCTCAAATGTTATGACGTTTAGGATATACGTTCAAATGAAGTTTTTTTCTTAAGAGAATCACCCCCTTAAATATTAGCATGTCATTAAGTGACACCCTGTATAATCCGTCTCGGATTCACTGTCATTCTTTTCTTATTGCTTCTTGGAGGCATCTAGGAGCAATATGCCCACATTTTTCACATTTGAGACAGTTCGAGTTTTTTAGTTTATCGGGGCACACAGCAGATTTATATCCCGCAATACAACAATTTTTGGTACTATCCCCATTTTTCTTAGATAGTCCTCTTTTGGAATATTATTCCTCTTCCGCGCTATTCGCTTCACTCCCCGTTAGACTTTTCTGATTTACCTACAATCTCCTTCGAGTTAATCTATTCATTTAATTTAGTGTTCTGCTAAAAGTTTGTTAAATTATTCGCTGCATAGAGATATAAGATACATACAACAATTTCTGATTCGAGATTTGTCTTACTTCTTATCTCAAGCATAATTAGTGTGCATTCAGGTACTGCTTTGTGGGACTTTTCTTTTTTCCATTAGCATCTTATGAGTTCTTTTTCCGCTTGCACGTATAACTTTTAGCTAATATCAATTTTTGAAGATCATTCCATTCAATGATATCTGCGACATCTTCAAATATTAATGCAAAATAATCAAGTTTCTTTGACTTTACTTGCATACGTGTATATTTCTCATATTTAGACAATTGCATGTTTTGGCTGTATGC
The DNA here is from genome assembly GCA_016904865.1 of Pissodes strobi. Classification (NCBI taxonomy): domain Eukaryota; kingdom Metazoa; phylum Arthropoda; class Insecta; order Coleoptera; family Curculionidae; genus Pissodes; species Pissodes strobi. Next base: position 11,666 of record MU183797.1, read on the forward strand.
TTCATCCAATTAACATAATAAAACAGACTAATTTTTCAGGAAACATTTTTTGTTTGCCCACTTTCCACCTCCTTCTTTTCGAAACTTTTTAAATATAAGAGCGTGGTTTCTGTATCTGTACACAATGCCATTTTCCAACTTTGCGAGTTTATGTCGAGAAGAATTTTTAACCTATATGTTTCTTTCTTTTTTTATGGCAAAGGCACGCACACTAAAGGCAGATCCTATGGCGCTCGACGAGCGGTGTGTGTGCGAAGATGTTGATTGACATGGTTCTTGAATAGTTGCAGGTTGTAATTAAGGGGAAACAGATGCCCTGGGAGTGAGTTCGACAGTGATGCAGTGTTCCAGACAATGGAGCTCTTGTAAAGCGATGTTCTATAGGTGTTTCCAGTTGTATGACGAACTGGTGCGCTCTTGCCGTCCGTCGTGACTGTCTGACAGGCGTTTCCAAGGGCGGGATGAGGCGTGCCAAATACTGGGAACGTCTGCTGTGAAAGTATCTGTAAAACAGGGACATCTCGGCAACATGTTTTCGGTGTTCCAGACTATCCAGATTCCGGGTCAACTCCGAGTCGCCTATGAGACGCACAGCTCTCTTCTAAATGAAATCCAGCAGCTTTAGGGTGTGCTTTGGTGCGGCATCCCAGATGTGTGGACAATATTCTAAGCACGGTCTCCTTTGCGCTTTGTAGAGCAAGAGCAACTGCTGCGGTGTATAGACTTTTTTGTTGCGATGTTAGCAACGTGGTCATGACCGAGACATCCAGGTGTCCGATTGACGAGGATGAAGGAATGATCGATTCTGCCATAATGATGTCAGGGCTCGCCGTATTAGCCCTCTTGGTAAACGTGGCTTCTTGGGTCTTTGGTGCACTGAACTGGGCCAAATTTCTTTCGCCCCAAGTTTGAACTTTCTCCAGGGATTAATTAAGTGTTGAAATCTGCTCCTGTCTGCGGTGATAAGTCTCAGTCGCTGAGGTTTTTTTGATCTAAATTGGGAGACAGGGGTACTGTCATCTGCGATACTGTAAACACGATTATTCGTTTTGGTCAGCAGGTCATTAATATAGATGAGGAACAGAGTTGGTGAAAGTATTGCGCTCTAAGGCACGCCCCCATTAATGGTGAATGTGTCTGAGATGTGTCCATCAACTGCAGCGTGCAGAGATCGGTTCCTAAGGAAACCGGCATGCCAGCTGCAGAGAGAGGCTGGTAGTCCGAAGGACGGTAGTTTGTTCAGCAATCCGTCATGCCAAACTCTGTCGAATACCTTCGTAATATCCAATGCAATCGCTCGAGCCTCTCCGTTGTTCTCAATTGCCCCACTCCATATATGAGTGACATAGGCCAATATATATCCTGTCGATTCCTCTTGCGAAAGCCGTATTGATTATCGCTGAAAATTTTAACTAAGCAGTTGACAGAAAATCAACGTGAATGTAAATATAATTCGAGTAAACCCAAACATAAGTATTTTCCAGGGTTAAGTTTTTTATAAAATCAAATTGAAATGCTAGCTTTACAGTTTTGCATTACCAGCGTATAATAAAAGCTGTCAAAAGTATTTTTTTATATAGTTCTGCCCAATGCTTCTCCAAATTTATGTTGCATGCATTCTGCCTTGTTACTGCCAGCGGTCAATTAATACCATTACTTGACAACGTTAGAATATGAATATGTGTACCCTAGCTGCTAGCAAACATCCGAAACATCAATCCACAATGGGTCTAAACATAATATTTTCCATTATCTTCAATGGTTGTTTAGCCTTATCATTGCACAACGTTCCTTGCACATCACCATCCAATCATCTCGGACAAACCCCCAAAATATAGGTTTGTTTATTTATTTTTGACAAGGCTGAGTATTATGAATATATCCAATAAAATTAAATAAGGTTTTAATACGTCTGAAACTATTGGTCTAGGTACGACCGGTCTAAACGAAAAGGCAGAGGAGCATCACGGCTTTCGGCGAACTTCTTCGGCCTCTTAAAATCGCCAAACTGCTAACTTTCGTCTTCTCGTTTGATCTGCGATTCTGGCCTTTTTTACTGTGACATTTACTACTTTTTTTCAATGTTTACACAGGACATTCGGCAATAGACAACGGACACCTGTAAGTTACTTGTCGTCACAGCTTTGCGTTAAAGATTAGATTTTATAACTACAGAGTAAACTAATAGTATATTATATACCTAGGTTGAGAAGTAAGCCATTATTTACCGAGCACTTTTTTGATATAATGTGCGAGGTTAATAATGACCTTCTCAACCGAGGTATATATAGAATTTTTTTTATTACTAACACTGATATATTACCATATTTGCTTCGATTTGATTTTTATATTAGTCATTTTCTACTTATCTTTCAAATAGTTCGAAATATCAAGTAGCCTGGAAGTTCAGTAGTCTAAGAGCCCGTTCTCACTTGTCGGGTGTAGGATCCGTTTTTTAATCGGATGTCGCCGCCTCTATTCATACTAGTCGGCTGTCGTACCCGATCGTAGCTGGAGCCTGGAGCCAATTTCGGTACTCTCCACGAGGCGACTGTGCGCGGTGGACGTCGACGAAGATTTTGTTGTGCTGTATTATTTTAGAAGAAAACAAGCCGATAACAGAAAAATTTGGGTGCACCCAATCTTGAAGGAACGATTTTCTTTGGGAACTTTTCAAACTTTAATCACTAAGTTGAAAAGTGATAAACATAAGTTTTTTAATTATTTTAGAATGTCCATAATTAGATTCAACGATCTACGGGCACGAGTTTCAGCAGGCATAAACTATAAAAATACATAATTAGGGTAGGAGGTAGGGGGTTTTCAGACCCAACATCCGACAAATGTGAACAGAGCCATACAAGCTCAAATGCGAACGAGATCCGACACGATTTCTGATCGGGCGTGCGGCGCTGGCAAAACACCCGACAATATTTGTCGGAGCCGACAAAAAAAACGGAGTCGGATAAATGGGAACGGCTTCATACAAAATGTATTGCCACTAGAGCATCCGACATTTTAAGAAGCGTTTTTTCGCGAGCTAACTACAATTAACTACAGCATACTACAGGATACTACTTTGTTTTCACGAGGATTAATTTAATTGTGGTGACGGGAAGTTTCGTGACGTCACTATTACATCATCATTTTTCAACTACGGCTTACTACAACTTACATACGTGACGAGGTGTGGTTCTCAAGGTTTAATGGAGTCATGGCGGATTAATTTTGAATCGATAAACATGTGAAATGTTTGCTTTTCCATTCTGAACAAGTTTGTAAATTATACGTTCATGAAATTCTTCTCTAGAAGCCTCATACGCATCGGAATTCCTACACAAATGTGCCCCAAATGGGATTTGGGCAGCACAAAGTATCCTGAACATATTCATCGAAAAAATACCATTAGTTTGGTTATCTCCAGAGGCCACCATTCTGTCATTAAAAATATGAGTAAACGTTCTGCACTGATCAAACTGATCATTTTCAAATAAATATGCAAAATATCTATATTCTTTTCTAGCAATGCAAGATCTAACTACGGTATTTTGTCGAAGACAGAAGCAGACAGTATAATTTGTGGTGGGGTGCCCGCTTGGCACCAATACCTCCTACAACAAGGCCAGACGGCTTACGCGTGACGTCATCAAAAGTGGTCTTCACTTATTTTCAGGCGTATATTGAAATGTGCAATTTCTTTTAAAATTTTACAGTTAAGTAGACATTTTAGATGCAAAAATCTCGAAAAAATATAACAAAAACTTGTGTTTTGTAAATTTATCTTTTTATATATGTAGTTTGAAACGTAATTGGCCTAATACAATACCTCCTACAAGCTGATATTACTTTAAGCACGACTATCATGACTGATAATGTGTATTACTCATTTTTTTTTAAATCAAATATGAAATTGCAGTTTACTTACCTTTTTCTGCATACCTACATAAATAATATTTAAGAGCTTCCGGCTAAAACAAGGCTGCAAGTCATGAACAGCCTTTAGACGTGCCTCATTCGATTTTTGTTAAAGGAAAACGAAATTTCAAAGCAAAAACCTTTGAATATCCAGTTTATCAAAATAGAATCTACCTATTTTGATAAACTGAAACTAGATACCACGGTAAAAGATCACTATAGGTATAAAAGTGTCATAATAGGTAATAGCTTGGGTTATAGTAATGTTAAATTTGGTAGTGCGTTTTCTCCTCGGTTTTCTCCATCCAAAGAACCTTGCAATCTTCAAATATTTATGATAAAACATGAAAGATTTATACAGGTTTCAAATTATTACTTTTTTATGTTAGATTTGGTATATTACTCGGTATATTATTGGGCTCTAATATTTATTTATTAAAAGTCTCCAGTTTCCTTTTTTCCTTTTACCCAAAGTATTATGATTATGTTTAGAACAATAATTATTATTAAGAAAGAAGTGTATTTGAAATGCTGCAAAGAAAAATTTTTGAAACATCAATTTTTAGGTGATTTTTACAATTTTCAAAATGAGTCAAAAGGCTGTTTTGATTTAGATAGTTTAACAACAGTTCACAAAGAAAAGACTTTTTATTGTAAATATCTAAAAATGTGTGTTCGAACTGATTAATCAGTTTTTTAAATATAATATAGGCTGTTGAAACTACGTTCACGAGGATATAAAAGAGCCCCACGACTTAAGGAATTAATGAAATTGTAAGAATCTTCTGCAACACAAGGTTCATTTAAAGTTAAATTTTCTTTACAAAATTCAAAACTTATTTTTTTAAAAACAATATGACAGCAATATCTACTTAAATAAGTGATTAACTGGCATTTCAGATCCTCTGCTGTGTCTTGTGAATGTGACAAATTATTAAGAAAACCCGAGAGAAAACCTTTCAGAGCCTCTATAATAAAAGGATTAAATATTTTGAGAGCTAATTTAACATTTTGCTTTTTTATAAATGATGGAAAAAGGACCTTTAACTATGGGAATATCCATGTTTTAATATTTTGTCTCGTTTTAGTTCCTGAAGTTTTTTGACCACTGAGGGCATATAGCAAACATTGCATTACAGCCTTTATGAGGCATAATTACACTAAATAGTACTTACACCAAAATTAGCTAACAGGAACAAATTTTATAAACTTGTTGACCACATTGAACAAGCACAAAATAAACTCTTATTACACGAACGCAACAAGTCAACTCCAAACATTTTGGAAAGCTAAAACATGAACTTTAGATCTTTTCGGCGAGTTTCCACAGCACAGCATTGTTCACATTAATTTACACACACATTAACAGAAAAACAATCAAAATCGAACAGAACAATAATTAAGAAGCCGGTCGAAAGTACGCCATTACGCCAACTGACAGAAGGCACTGAGGCAGTGTTGCCAGATTTAGAGTTAGTTTCATACATTATTTGGGATGTAAACTATTAACGTATATTTAGTTGGACTTTAATTTTTACAGCATTTGTTGAATGGCATTTGAAATTATGTTTTTAAGTGGAACTAAATATTTATACAAAATAATTAGGTTATTGGTTAGCAACATTTATTTTCTTAAAGGTTTTGATTCCGTTATTGCTTCACTTTTCGGATTTTAAATATCTATTTATATTTAATATAACTATACTATAATATACCAAAGCAAACTTTTACATTAAGTATCTAATATATTGTTAATTGTAACCTTGGAATCCAAGACGAATATTTTACGTTTCTTTGAAAAATAATTTGTGGCAAATAGCAAGTAGCTCAAATTGTGATAAAGCGCCCAATCTGGCAGCACCGGATACATGACGTCGAGATGGGAATTGACATTCCAGTCGCCCAGCGTGGCAATCAACGTTAAATACGGAAGTAGGCGCGATAAAATAAACTACTAAAATACTTTTACTGGACACCTCCTGGCTTTTACTGGGCACCTCTTGGCTCCTCTTAATGCTTTTCTTATGGCAAAAAAGTATCTACCACTTTGCATGACGTCACTGCTAATTTCAATATCAGCTAGTTGGCCTAGTTGTAGGAGGTATTGTTGGCACTCACTTCAGTATTACTCGTAGCTAACCGTGGTTATTCGCCAAAAGCGCTAATAATCTCCTGACAGCTCCATACATACAAAGTACCTTCTCTCCATCTAAATTTTAACAAAATCGCATTATTAATAAGAATATTATGGGGAGTCATGAAAAGTGAGCCATACTGTATATCATTTTTTTACTAATAGCACTGATACAATCCTTATCATTATTTGAAGTGATTCGATTTTGAAATTAATCATTTCCTACTCATTTTTCAAATAATCCGAAATGACAACTAGTTGTCAAACTAAAAAGTTTGACATTTTGACATTTTCCGTTTCCGTTTCATTTTTGACCTAGGTTTTTTTAATATTATTATTTACCTAGGGTGAGAAATATTACTTCTCATTTGAGGAATGGAGTAAATAATGGTGATTTATTATGTTACTAGTAAAAAAAAGTATTTTCTATTAATTCAAATATATCTTAAAACATATGATTTCTTTCTACAATAATATCTAATCTCTTCTGATTTAGTACTGGTTTATCAGACCTGTTTCCCCATATAAAAATGTAGAAACGGTTTAGAAATACATAAACAATTTCTTAGTACATATCTTGTAAAGCTTGAAATAGTTCTATCCAGACATGAATTTGGCAGCAGGTTATTCTATACCAGAAATAGCAAAATCGATGAAAATTAAAAAAACATAAATTTTAGAAGAAAGTGGTCCTAATACAAAAAAAACGATATAAATGACTCACTAATTATATAAGAAGTTTAGCCTGGGATCCATCCGTATTTTTCCCGAGACCGCTACATGGGATTTGCGAAAACGATAAAACTTCTCAAGATGCTTCTTAGTGGCCACAACCGACGCCTGCGTCACAAGAAAAAACAAATGCCTGTCTGCGAGCCACGTGAGAACCGATTCAGTCGCGCGCGGTGAAGCCAAGGCGAAACCCTGACGCTGGCCGGTCGGAAAATACGCGAAAATAAAAAATATAATACAGGATATTACAAATAATTATAAATCAATTTATGCATCGATTTCAATTTGTTTTAATTTCCTAACTAAATTGTGTGCGTATTCTTAATTGGTAGTGTTAAAATTAAAGACCTATTATGGTTCAATTGATTAAGAAAATGTTTTTCGTTTGACTACCATATTTAGGTAAATATTGAACTTGAATAGGTCTTTTAGGTTGGTAACGATATATCCCACTTCTTGGGAATAAACTGCATAAATAGCCTATATGAAAACAGTAAGGGAATTAATTACGAGGTGACAGTTAGATGTCAAAAATAACAGCAACTAAATACTTTATAAAAGAACAATAAATTTTCATTTAATATATTGCGGGATTATATGATCTAATATAAAGCCATTTAAATACGCCTTTAAACCCATGCTCAACTTTATGTGCAAAAAATAAATGTTAATCATATGTCAATTTATTATGAAAATATTTTTATTTTAAACCATTTAGGCACTGATATTACAAATTAATTGTTATGTAAATTAAATCGAAGATCTTATTTGATGTAAACTTGGTAAACATTTATTGGTCAATTTGTGAACTTTTAACAAGCTGTTTGAATCTTTATTGAACACCTAAACTATACGAAAATTAAATGCGAATCATATTCCAATTTGTTATGAAAATATTTTTTATTAGTCAGTATGTAGGAAAATATGTATCTTAAATAAAGCTTGTACTACTGTACTAATATTTCAATGATTGCCTGTATCAAAATAAATCATAATCTGTAAAGTAAATTGAATTGGTCTTTCAAAATCTTAAAGTTAATTCAAGAAAATTGCAGTGTCCACACTGCAATGTTTCGAAAAATTAACAGCAGTTAAATTTTAAAATGTAAAATGGCACCGGTTTCTACAGTAATTTTCTTCGTTACAGATCAAAAAGTTGAACACATTTCAAGAAAATCCAATAATAACGTGTTTTAGTATATATCGCAATTTTAGGAAATTTTGCAAACCTGCGGTTTATTTTCTAAAATTTAGATTAAAAATCGAAGCTAAGTAGTATTATAGCCATTATTTTAAATATAGTCATTAGCGTCTCTATACCAATATATCGTCCAGAAAATCGTTATAATATTCTTGTGACGGTTACAAATATTTTTGACAGAAATATATTTTAGGTTAATAGTATGTCAATGAACGAAGGCCTGTATCTAAATGGCGCAAGAACGACAAAAAGTATCTACCAGCAACCAGGAACGGGAGAAAAACATGTATTGTTTTACCCCACGTCCCCTAACCCTTCAGTGGCTTCTGACGACAGGAAAAACTGGTGCCAAGCCACGTCATCAGCAAATTCTGTAAGTTTTATTTCATAAGAACAGCAAATATACTATACCTTCCGTTTCTTGTTAGAATTAAAGGGAATAATAGTATGTAATTTTATTAAATTAATTTTTTGAACTCAAACAGCACTAAAACAACAACAAAAAACAGGTCACTATCATTTCAGTTTTTTCTCCTGTTCGTTTTACGAAACATATAGTCGGATTAATAATGAATGTAAATTCATGTTAATGATTTAAGGCTATTAAATATTTATATTATGTTAATGGAAAGTTTATTAGTGCGGCTCGAGGCAAAAAATATTCATGACATCGAGTGCAGCTTATTTATTCGGCTGGAAAAGACCAACTGATTCTAATTTATTAAAATATCTTAGCAACTGGATTGTTTTAAACTTTTTATTAATGCAATGCTGCTATGCTATCATATTATACATGACAATATATATAGTTCTATTTTCAAGACTTGTGCAGAAAGAGCATCAGATAAACCCCAAAGCCAAACATTGTATTTATTTGCCTCAGGAATTTTCAACTGTTAAAGCAAGACAGCTGGTATAATCTGCGTTTATTCTCCTCATGTTTCTTAACTTTTGCTACAACTCTATTTCATTTTCGGGTCTAAATTTAACCATTACAATTTTGCTATCATTAACCCCCAAAGGTTTTCTGCAGGATTCAAGTCACAGCTCTTTGGCATTCAAGGTAAGCATTCGACGTCATTGTCTGCAAACCAGCTGCTTACTACTCCAGCTACATAAACTGGAATATTATTCTGCTGAGCAATAAAATTTTTATTTGGATAAATTTTTTGAGGCGTGAAGAACGTTTTCTAAAATGTAAATATAATTGGCCGCACTGCAAATCCGCCGACTTAATGACAAATTCCTAGACCATCCGCACATTTCCTTAATTGAAAATCGTATGTGCAGCTGAAAATCGAGTTCTTTCTGGCATTAATTCTGATTTTTTAGCAGAATAAATTGGATTCTGTCTCGACTAGTCGATCTCTTCATATATTAAGGATTTTCTCTCCAGATTTTTTTATTAAATTCTAAATGGTACTCTTTGGAACGATAAACATCCTTGCAGCATTACCAAAGGACCAGCACTTAATTATTAGGGCTACCAATAACGCTTAGCATCCTGTGCAAAGCAAATTTCGGAAGATTAATAAAATGCCAGAAAGGTATAACCTGCTAAGTAAAAATTACTTAGCTGTATGATTTTTTGATCTGTTAAGTGTACATTAAGGAGAAAGTATCTAATATACCTTTATATCCAACGTCTCACTTTTCTTTAAGTAATGTGATGTTTCAGTTTTTCGTCGCCTCAGAGAAGAACCAGCCCAACCCCAAAATTCGACATTTTTTGTTTTTAATGCCTTACGATAGTTTAAACGATCACGGTTTTGATGCAGAAGCACAATAGGTATAAGTAATATAGGTAGGACATAGACTACTTATGCATCAAAACCGTGATGGTTTAAACTATCCAAAGCCATTAAAAACGAAAAAAGGTATTTTAGAGATAGGCTAGTTCTGCTCTGAAGCGACGTTTTACGCATTGCCTTAGATGATTTGAATGCTTCAAAATAAGCTGCATCAATATAGAATAGGACAGAAGTGAAATTCATGCACACATCAGGCAATTCACTACTATAAAGGGTCTGGAGAATGTATTAATCCTAATCTAAAATATATATAATTTGCAATATTTTTTAAAGAAATTCTTGAAGATAAAATCACAATCTTGAAAACTGTCGAACAAACAGTTACAAACTTATGAATGAATATGAAACTTATGATCTCAAAACTGCATTAATAACTCGATTAGAACAAGCAAATCATGTTTGGATTAAAATCCATTGCAACATAACTAATATTTTCCAATTCTTGTTTCAATTGATCAAGCCTTTCATTGCTGGTCTAATATTTAACACAATGAATCATTTCGGCGGGAGAATCCTTGTGAAACATCGTTGAATAATAATACTTGGGATAATTAGTACACTGCTTCCAGATGTTTCAAAATAATTTAATAAGATATTTTTTTCTACAATATGTTTCGACTTGATGAGGGTTTTATCAAGAGTAGTTATATACTAAAATCTAAAATTGTTATACCCTACTCAATCGCCTGACGGTATTTTGTTTTTATTGCACTGTCAACTATGCAGGTGTTTAAAGAGAAGATCAGTTGGTCGGTCGTATTTAAAGCGTCTGTTTTTTGTGACTTGGATTTCTAGGTACTCCAAAAGGTTCAGCCTTTTTCTTTTTGTTTCCGTGTGTAAAAGTTTGACATTATTCGTATCTATAAAATGGTTATATTCTATATAATGTTTTGCTATGCCAGAGTTTTTAATATTATGTAAAATCGATTTTTTGTGTTCTTTAATCCTAATATTTAAGTTTCGACCGGTTTGACCTACGTATACAGCTTCACAGTTCACACATTTTATTTTGTAAACACCAGGTTTAGATTGTTTGTCAATTTTGTCTTTATTGTTTATTAGTCTTCTCCATAGATTATTCTTATTAACCTGAATTGTTTTACAGTCAAATTTATTTAATTTTTTTGAAACTTCTGTAATTTTCGGAATATAATTGATAAATTTAAACGGCTCTTTTTCTAATGTAGGGTTATAAAATTGTTTAGTTAAAATGTTCTTCTGTTTTTTCTTTATTAATTTGTCAATCAAAGCGATCTTACCTGCTCTTTAAACACCTGCATATTTGAGAGTGCAATTTAGTAGGGTATAACAATTCTAGATTTTAATATACAACTACTCTTGATAAAGGCCTCATCAAGCCGAAACACATGTAAAGAAAATTATCTCATTAAATTATTTTGAAACATCTAAAAACAGTGTATTAATTATCCCTAGTATTAAAAATATTTCAAGATCTTAGGCAAATCCGCATTTTAACCCTTAATTTGGCAGATTTTAAAATAGTATTATTTGTTACGTCAGTAGTGATCCATATGGTTAAAATATACATATTTTTACCAACGAAAAACATGACTTGTATCCTGTAAGATATATTGTTAACGTTGCAGTAAATCCAATTCCCCGAATATAGTATCATATAAGGTCCATCCCATCGTTAATTTATCCTGCAATCAGAAAACGATTATGAGGTTATAATTATTTACGTATTAATTAGAGTACAAACATACAATACATGAAAAATATTTTCGGGCTAAATGATGAAAGTGGTAGAAGCAGTTTCTGTCTTTAACTAAGAATGAACGGGTACTAAATTGCTGGTAAACGCTTCTTGCATTCCTTACACCTTCTTTTTTCTCCATACAGTGGAAAGTGGTCCTACCGGTCAGTCATAATATCATGTAGTGGTCTAGCTAAACAAAACGTTTTATTGGAAAGTTTGAAGGATTTGCAGATGAAGTAAGTCCTTTTCTTTGGTTTATTCATTTAGAAGATTTCGCTACTTCATACCTAAAGTTTTTCGATCTGATACCTTCTTTTTCGATGAGATTTAGACAGCTTCTTTCGCTTCGATATACTGACCAGGCCTTGTTTAGGCAAATGTCAAGTATTTGTGCGAATATGGATTAGTATCATCTGCAAGATTTAGTGTGATTCTAAGCATCGACGCTAACATATCCATCAGGTTCACGCCACCCATATAAACATAATGCTTTCCAAGAGATGAACAAGGATTTTTTATCTTTGATCATACCATGTATTCACTAAAGTAACTGGTTTATTTTCAAATTGTTTCAAGTAATCTTGTTTTTATTATCAGATTTTTCGGAATATGATCCTCTCTTTTCTGGAAAGTAAGTTTTTATTCATACTTTTGCAATGAAAATATCCCAAATCTGCTACGAAGAATGTACAGTAAATCAAGAGGGGCGAGAAGATGATCAATTAAAATATATAGCTATGCAAGCAAGATCCTTACTACTTGGGGCCAAGTCCCAGCGTACTTACTTCTTCTGTGAAGGTGTGCTATCTAAACGTCTATATCCGGAACTTGCCTCTTTAACGAATATATGATACACATTTTTAGGTTTTGATTTTATTTAGTGTTTTCTCGACCCTATTTTTCCTCTATTGTAATACGATTTGTTAATTGCTTAGCACACATATCAGGTTCACTCAGCGGTTTTCATTTCATTTAAAGGCATAAGTCGAAGAACTTGGCAGTTAGGCGAAGGCGTCACTAAATTTTTAACTAGGAATATATCAATGATTTTTGCACATTGAAATCAGGGCAGTAAAATTTAGAAACATACCATAGATAAGAATATCGTCAAATTTAGAAATAAAATATATTAATGAAAGGCACTTTTGACATTAACTTACCAAAATAAAAATCAATATTCCAATTAAACTATTTATTCGAATCTTAAATGCTTTCATAAACACTCTAAAGAAAATCAATTTAGTCTAGATTATGGTATGGCTCCTAAACTAATGAGAAGATTCATCAAAATATATATGATCTAGCTTATCAGATTATTAAATCTTTATCTAGGTCTTATAACATTAATATTGTCCAATTGATATTTTGAAACAGTTCTACCCAAATATCGAATTCATAAAGTTCTGACTAAACGCGCTATAAACGTAGTCAATCACGAAACCCCATATATAGGAAATATTTTACTAAACTAAAATGATTCCAAATTAATCCAATGGCAGCGATAATATCATTAGACGAATAAATTGCTAATAGAAATATACTAGATCAATAAGTTAACCTGTAAACTAAATGTATATGAATATATAGCCGGCAATTTACAAGAGAATTGGAAGTGAGCTCAGTTCGATGCCGGTATTATGGCGAAAAGTTAAAGTTGTAAATTGCAGTTATGTGAAAAAATTTCTTGCAATGAGGCTAACAGCCAATTACAGTAAAAATAAATCAATTAACTATCATAACAACAGCAAAATACATTCTACACTCGAGACAATATCAGGTATGACAACGAATAAAATAAGTAACTCCAAAAAAGCATGGTAAGAAACAGGAATAAATATCATACTCAATAATAGATAATCTAAAGCTGTTTATCGATAAGCTCAATAAGCAAAATCGGAAAGTTCATTGAACAAAAATGAGAAATAACAGTAATAGGCATGATATAAGGTGGCAAACGACCTACAGTCGTTTAACAGTAAGTTCATTAATCAAAAAGATTAATAACGGCATAAGTTACGATATAAGAAAGCAAACCACCTACAGTCGTTTAACAGTAAGGGGGCAGAGCCTACTTGTATCTTGCAGACGTAGAAACAACCGGCGTTTTCTTCGAAGCTACTTTTCCACCATGTGGTCTATCACCTCGACAAAAGACCTCCATCTGGCTAAATAGAACCGAAAACTCTTTATGTCGGCATAGAAAAGGCCGCTGATGGACGTTAAGCCCCAAAGGAGTAAATTCTGTCTCCCAAACGGACATCCTTCGAGCCACTTCGAACAGCATTCCTCGATACTTGTGGATTGTACTCGGAAGTGAGGTAGCGAGAGTATCGACAACACAAATCGAGCACTAAAAGGGAAAAATCGGACTGCCAGTTTTTGAAACATTTACAATGTTACACAATACGTGCCATCATCTCGTCCGTACGTTGTCTTTTTACATTTTCTATGTTTATGCAATTTTCTGTTTCTATGTCTAGAACCGGCCTTATTTTGAAATATATGTCATTGACCTGTTTATCATTATTCACGAAATGAAAAAACCTTATCTGAAGGTATCCGCGACAAATCGTCAAGATATTTTTTAATAATCGCCACTTTACAATGTGTTAAATATGTTGTATCTAATAAGATACATTACCAAATTAAGGGTTAGGATAGCTAGGTTCTGACCGATTCGAGTGGCAACCATAATACATCAAAAGTTGACAGTAAAGTAAATGAAGAACATGTTTCTTTCAGAAAGTATGAGGACGAAAAAATTGAAATGTTATTGCCGTCGACCTCACATTTTCGAGGCTGTTTTAGGTTTTTAAGATATCTCTGTCCTCCACCTGAACCTTAGAGGATTACTTATCCGTTACTCAATTTTTTTACACAATATGTTCATTTCTAATTTATAATATTCAAGATATTTGTTTGACATTTATTCGAACACCAACAACTAAAAGTTTCTTAATGTGCTCATTTTCTTAAGTGTCTGCAGGCGCAATAATCACGTTCAGCCAGGGTAACAAAACAAGTTGACGACGACGACGTCGCCAGTTCCAGCTGATTCATTACGCCCGTTTCAAAATAACGTCTCATTAACGTACTACTGGGACAATTTATTGTCTGAGATACATTGAGTCTTGGCGCTACCCTTAGAGTATTCGGTGTCAGTATTGCGGAATAACTTCCGTATCATATCTTCTTCGAATAATTTAGAACTGTGCGAACCACATTATTGGTCAAAAATTAGTTACAACCATGTTATTTTAAATTATGTTTTAATTCTAAGATCTAAATAACTCACGTATAGCTTTAGTTTAAAAATTCGTTGCAACTACAAAAGAAGCTCAATTTACACATAAAAACCAACAAGATGATTTTGCAAACTCTCCTACGGGTCGAGCGTGAAGAGATTTCATAACAATAAATAATAATTTGTTGGGTAAGTCAAGAACTTCTACAAGAGAAGACAAAGAACTGGCCAAGCAAAATAATACATACTTGGCTTTATGTTGGTATTCATATTTAAAATCGTTTAATGGAGTTTTGGAAATAAGTATAAAACTGTAAATGAACACAAAAATATATATAAAATAATAATAAAATTAATTATAATGGTGAACAAGATATCCAGGATTAATAAGTCGTATCAAAAAGGCATCATATAGTAACCGATCATGGGATTTTTATTTTATGAATTATAGGTTTATTTTGTATTTTTCTTTTATTTGTTTAAATAGATCTATGTACAGATTTGAATACCACATTTTGAGATTTCCGATTAGTCCATGTTTTGAATATCAAACTTCTATTAATTTGATATTGACATTGACACATTCAAAACACTGATTAATTTAATGGGCCATTAAAGTGGCTAATCGAAGTTTAAAGTAGTGACCCTAAGATGCAGAGCAATAGGCACAGCTTGACAACGACTGGAGCTGAGACATGAAGTTTCCCTTTACGAGATTGACTAAAACGCTGTTTTGCCATACAAAATTTAAGAAATATTCGTAGAGTTGTCATACTGGTAATGGTTTTTTGACAATGTTCGCAATTTTAGTTACCATCAAATAAATTGGATTGCTTGTGATAAATGATCGTACTTTTCCTTAAGCTTCTATGCTGTAGATAGGTACAAGGTTATTAGTTAGAAATGTCGCCACCCCTTAAACTTCTTTATTTTTTAAAAATTGAAAGATGATTTGTCTGGTTAATTAGCGGAAATCTCCACAATTTCTGTATTAAATATGATACAGAATGTTTCATAATAACGCACCAAATTAAACTTATATTTTTAATGAAACATTTTGTATATTATTGCATATTCTGAGTTTACACTAAATTCCGACCGTAACATATTCTATACCTAATTTTCTGTAATATAATTTGTCTTCCAAATGAACCAAAAATATTGACAGTAACGTATTTCTCAATAAATTTGCTTATGTGAGTATTAGCTATTTATGTACCAAGGGCGTTACTAAGATGATTACGTCCAGAGAGCGACCATCCAGCATGATGGGAGTAATCATATAGTAACGCCAGTGGTGCACACAAGATTTTATTTTTCACTTCACACAAAATAAAACTTAAAAACTCAGAGTTGCGTTTCATTTAACTTTGTAAACAATGCGTATACCATAATACTAGGGATAAGTACACTGCTTTTAGATGTTTCAAAATAATTTATTGAATTTTTTTTCTCTACATATGTTTAGGCTTGATGAGGTCTTAATCAAGAGTAGTTGTATACTAAAATCTAAAATTGTTATACCTTACTAAACCTAACAATTTTAGATTTTAGTATACAACTACTTTTCTGAAGGCCTCATCAAGCCGAAACATATGTAGAGAAAAATATCTCATTAAATTATTTTGAAGCGTCTAAAAGCAGTGTACTAATCATCCCTAGAATTATTATTCAACGATGTTTCACAAGGATCCTACCGCCGAAACTATTCATTGTAATGCATATAAGGTATCCATGATAGTTTAATGTATTTATGACGATATGACCAGTTTGACTTTTATAAAAAACGATATGTGAAGGCGATATTCATAGTGCTCTCTCGTAACGTCCCGGACATTATGATTATCTCGTATCTTAGGAATTGTAAGCGAATAATATCGAAATTAAATATTTATTTATTTATTTATTTATTTATTTATTTAGTACACTACCCAGACAGAAACTTCCAATTACAGGGTAGCAACATACAAATAACAGAAATAACATTATTCAAACAATACAAAATGAAATAACCAAACTAAACCTAACCTAAACTATACTAACCTTACGCACAAGACGACAACGACTTATAAATAAAAAATATACTATCCATTAACCAACAGTTAAATATACTTTTTTCAATTGTTGTACAGTACAGAAAAATATGTCAATATGGTGCTTATATTTTTCATAATCATTGCACATGACATAGAGCGGTGAATACAATAATAAATTTGTTCGAGGAACAGGTAAATAAAAAAAGGAATGATTAATGCGAGCCTGCAGGGATGGCACTCGAAACTTAACTCTAGGCAATATTTCTGGACAGTCCAATTTACCGTATAACATCTTATACAAGAACAAAACTGCAGCAAATTCTCTACGTTTCACTAAACTGGATATGTTAAATCTGCTTAACAGAACATCATTTGGAAAGCCAATCTCTGGATAGGCACCATCCGACTTAAACCAAAGGTATTTAACAAAACGCCTCTGGATTCTTTCAATCGCGTCAGAATGAACTTCATAAGCAGGGTACCAAATAAGTGATCCATATTCCAGCTTACATCGCACGAATGCATTAAACAATACAATCAGAGTATTCATGTTAACAAAATCCTTAGAGTTTCGCAAGATAAAGCCCAAATTTCTGTAAGAGCTTAAAATTAGCTCATTGATGTGATTGACAAAAGATAACTTTGTGTCAAAAGTAATACCCAGATCTTTAAATTGAGAACACCTCAACAAAACAGTCCGATTTATAGTGTATGCAAAGTAAGTTGGCGCAGTTCTACGAGTAAATGATAAGCCAAAGCACTTGTTTATATTAAGGTGTAAATTGTTTGAATCACACCATCGACCCAATGAGACCATATCCTCTTGAAGGTAAAGGCAATCCTTTAGCGAGTCAACCCTACGAAATATCTTTAAGTCATCAGCATAAAGAAGTGAATGTGATTTAATATTATCTATGATGTCATTTATAAAAATATTAAAAAACAAGGGGCCACGGACTGAACCCTGAGGCACCCCAGAGGTGGCATTAATAAAGACAGACTCGAAACCACGATACTTTACCGACAATTGCCTGTCAATTAGATATGAATTTAAAAAAATTCTAAAATTATTACTCAGCCCACAATCAAACAACTTTCTGAGGAGAATACCATGGTCGAGCCTATCAAATGCTTTAGAAAAATCTGTGTAGATAACGTCAACTTGACTTCCGCTATCCAGACTCTCCGAGATAAACTGAGTTAACGTGGTCAAATTCGTAATAGTAGAGCGTCCTGGAACAAAACCATGTTGTTCAGGAATAATTTTTAATTTGACATGACTAAAGATGATTTCATGCAATACAGTCTCAAAAACTTTCGAAAAATTGTTTAATATTACTACCGGTCTGTAATTTTCAACCATATATTTATCACCCTTCTTAAATACGGGACATATTCTGGATTTTTTCAAGCTTTTTGGAAAGGATAAAGACTTTATAGACAAATTAAAAAGATCAGTAAGTGGCTTCGCAAAAATCGCCGCACAGTCCCTAATGAAGAAAGCTGGAATACCATCAGGACCCGCCGTAGACCTTGGTTTCAACCGTTTTAGTGCCCGCGTCACATCTTCCTCCCCGACTTCTGAAATAACAAGTGTAGGCGAATTACTTAAACCATTATGATCACCTATCCGAAATGTCGAGGAGTCCGCATAAGCCGAACGAAAGAACTCTGCAAACGCGTTAACGATATCTTGGGGGCTATTTAGAATTACATTTTTAAAATTCATATTATTTGGAATACTAGTAGAATTCTTTTTAGAATGTAAAAAAGACCAAAATTTATTAGGATTGTGAGAAAAGTCGCGTTCAGCTTCCCTTACATATTTTTTATAAGCCACATCGATATCAATTTTAACTTTCTTGCGCAAATTTTTAAACTCGATAAAATCATTTAGATTTCTGAATCGTCTATACTTATTCCAAAACTTATTTTTTTTCTTAATATTACGAATTATTGAAGCGTTATACCACTGAGGATACTTATTATTTTTTGGTCGTGTAATAGGTACATTATTTGCAATAATATTGTTTAAAACTGAATAAAACCTATCGCAAGCATCATCAACAGAGCCTGAAGTACGCACAAAAGAGAAATCAGCTTTCAGCATATCATTATATAAAGATGGAAAATTCGCCCTTCTAAAATTAAATTTTGGCACATTATTAACCTGAAACTTGTCATTCTGACGATTAATTGAAAGTGACATCTCTAAAGCAGGATGATGGCCATCCAAAGAAATCAGCGCATTTTCCGCTCTATTGACACATATTAAACCCCTACTAAACACCAAATCAAGTAAACGGTCATGTTCGTTACGAACGAAATTATACTGTTCCAAACACATGAATTCACAAAAGTTTAATAAAACATCAATGTAATTATCGTGATAAGACTTATCATGTACAAAATTTACGTATTTGTGGAGATTAAAATCACCTAAAATGATTAACTCATCATTATTAGTGAAATAATTAGAATTTAGCATTTCTTCACCAAGCCTATCGTAGACCTGAGGAGCCAGATTGGGAGGAATATACATAAGGATAATACAAACTGCACGATGCTCTATAGATAATCTAATGCTCACCACATCCACTCTTGGATCCGAAAAAGAAAAATCAATAGGGACAGCACTATAAGCTTTATTTAATGCCAACACTACTCCACCACCTCTAGTAGTATTAGTCAATGCAAAATTACGATCAGACCTAAAAATGTTATATTCACAACTAAAACTTTCCGTATTGTATATACCAGGATCAAGCCAAGTTTCAGACAGAGCTATCAATTCAAAAGAACATAAATAGGAAGCCTTGTATAATTCATGAGTTTTTGTTCTCAGTCCGCGCACATTCTGATAATATATTGAAAACACTGAAGGTGTCTCAGATGGCTTGAAAGCTCTGCCTGGAATGACAGCCTGCAAACTCGCACTATATTCTAGTTGCTATGCAGTAGACAACAGTGTATTCCTATACATATCCCACTTTTTCTTATAAATAGGACATTTACTACAATCCCAAGCAGCATGTTCGATATTTGACTTTACCTTAGCATTAAGACAATTTATACATTTTAAATTATTTGAGGTACACTCAGACATATTATGATCAAGAGAACACTTAGGACACTGTCGGGTTACCGCTCTACAATTTTTAGAATAGTGATTTAGACCGCTGCATTTAAAACACATTTTTAACTCTATGGCATCATAAACAATACAAGAATCATAATCAACAATCAATCGGCGACCTTTTAGAATTTTACCATAGGAAGTTGGATCTACATCCAATATTGCTTGATACACATTATCTCGCTTTTTTGTAGGCCATATCCTCAACACGCTGCACTCAGTAACGCCATCGAAAACATCGTTTTGCAGCTTGAGCTTTGTTAGGAGTTCATCTTGCCCAATTTCACCATTCAACCCCACAATCTTTAACCTTGGATTTCTGTTTTTAACATCCTTAACCTCATAGGAGTCTGACAGGCTTAGACTTGCGAGCTCTTTAAGTTTTTCAGCATCATTTGTTACCCACACTCAATAAGGATGCCCCCATTACTGATATCTCTCACTTTCGACATTCGTATGTTGGCTCCCACGTGATCAATACTCTGCTTCACCTCGGACTTGGTAGCAGCATTAGTTTGCCCACCTACCCTAGGCGTAACGGAAACCATCACCTTTCGTTTGACGATCCCTGCATAACTCTGACTTCCTGAAGGACCAATATTCACGGGTACAGAGGTAAGGGATTGTTGAAGCTTTTCGCTCACTTTATCTTTTGCATCTGAAAACATCTCAAGAATATTCTCAACAAGGTCGTCAACCTTGTTACCAATTTTATTTTTAAACATATCCTCGTATACATCTTTTTGCTTAGTGCAGTCCGTACAGTACTAAAATAATCCTGGGGTTTTTATAAATTTGAGAATCTCAGGCGCGATACCAACGCAGGATATATGGTAGGAATGTTGACAAAAACCACGGCAAGAAATGCCCTGCTTAGCACGGGTTATGGCCGTATCACACTCGTTACAAGAGTTAGCCATTATAGTAATCAGTCATGCATAACTAATTTTGGTTGAATGGAACACTCACCATATCTGCCAAAGGTTCCCAATCACACAGCACAAAATTACAATTTTAAGAACAAATTTAGATGGATAAAACTGCAAAAACTACGGAGCGCACAAAAACACGTCCATTCGATACTGCTCTTTAGTTTAGTAATATAATATAAAAGTATAAGAATGTCCTACTTATTCGGGGAATGAAAATTGCGAAATTTACGATTTTTATATATATAAAGAAACGGCTATAATGCCAAACTTGCCATACGTGAATACTGAACCGTATTCTGAGGGGGTAAGGAAAATTCCTACCAATAAAATATTTTCAAGGGCTTATCTGAAAGGTTCACATCATTTCTGAAAGAAGAAGGCACTACAAATAAATGATGAGTTAGAGATCCTTCTGTATTTTCATGATATATTTTGATACGATTTAAACTTGGATATTTAATAGTTAATTATAATTTTAGAAGATCCTAACGCTTATATTCTAAATGGCGCTGAAATTCTAGGCAAAACATAATATCAGAGCTAATTTAACCTCTTCCAGCGTTGAGCCAAGATAATAATGCTGGGCGATTGCGCTTTTGTTAAAAAATGATAGAGCGCTGAAATCAACAAGATCAATTTTTTTAATAAAATTATGTGTGAACAGATCAAGCAGCTTTTTCAAACTCCGGAAGGTTTAATAAGATGCATGTGCATTTTTAGGCTCCTGAAAATACTTACGTCCGCCATTCGATAAATACAGCATTCTGGCCGACAATCCGTGCACCTATGTTGTGGAATTTTTAACAATATTTTATAATGGGAATTTGAGCGACCATAATTATTTAGAACTAGTAGTTCAAAGTGTAGTTTAACATGGACATGATATATTTTGGCAACAGGATCGCGCTTCAGTCCACGTTGCTGACGTAACAGAATTTTTAAGTGACTATTTTCCGTTATACATGGCCCAGACGTGGTCGTAGAGACCTGAATGGGACCGAGTTAGCCCAGTCGAGCCTAGGCTCGAACCGGGCTCGATGCCGGGCTCAGGCCGGATTGGGCTGAAAGACGTCGGGTTCAAATCGGCCCGGGCTCTACAAACGAAGCCCGCATTGCCCCAGTAATATAGTGATATATAATTTTATTATTATTTTGAATAATGATCTTGTTCAATTCCATTTATCTCATATTTGCCTAATTTTTCTACTATGAATGTCCCTTAAAGGGAGCCTTATAGTGATTACGTGATTGAAAAAAAAAAACAAATACGAATAGAAATTCAAAATAAGAAGATAAATAGGAGCCTGGCCGGCTTTATTTTGTTTTGTTTTTTATCCTAATCTGCTTTGATTATTTTAATAATAGGCGGATTTTGTCGTTAACTGGCTAAAGGAAATTTTTACATATTATTATAGTCACCGCCATTTTTCTTCAGAACGAATAATTAAAAGGTATAAGCATAAGTGATAGACAAATAACTAGTCTAGTCCTAAATCCCTAACTTGGTAAACGCTAAAATCCACCTGGTGTATTATTTCGGGTATGGATATAAGAGGATTCCTTAATTAAAAAAAATTAAAACGATATCCGAGTATTTGCGTTTTCATAACTTTGCAACGCGACGTTAAATTTTTTAATTTTTAAATAATTTTTAAACCATACTAAAACTCTCACAGCTCTGCCACATTAACTAACCATTTGTTGTATCTTTCTGAGCTAACAAGGTAACAAGGGCTGAAATTACTATTAATAACTCGTACTATCTGTCAGTGCGAAAAAGTAGCTCTTGAAAGATAGGAACGTGGAAGTCATTTTAGCCATCTTTAGTCGTTTTGTTATTGCTATATGAAATATGCAATAATATACAAGGTATTTTATTTAAAGAAATATAAGTTTGATTCTGTGCGTTAATGTATATATTATAATTTCCATTATCGATAAGAAGAAATCAGATGATTTCCTAGAACTCAGTAAAAAAAATAGGCTTTCTATTTTTTAAGATGTTAAAGGGAAGTGAATAAAATTCAAAACGTAGTTACGCTTTGGTTATTTTTTGAAGTATGTTTCATATTTTGTCAAATGAACTTGACAAAGCAAGTTATTTACTTGTGCTCGTAATGATTAGGTACAGTTATATTAAAGAAAACTTGAGAACCCTTTTTTATATTGCATTCTTTCTCTTTGTTGTTCCTCATTTTTTGCATCAATTGATAAAACATATAAATATGAAACCGGAACAACAACGAGCAGCATTTGTCGTCGTTCTTTAGGCGTAGCAATTGCTTCACCATTTTATCTTGTCATAACTTGTACTTTGGAAATTAAATTTAGTTTGTTTTTAAAAACGAGCTTGACTGAAGAGAAATCTTAATTGGCGCAGTCGGTAGAATACTCAGAGTGTGCTCGGTAATACTTCTGCTCTAAAACGCGGAATAGGTAACAAAATTCCAGAGGGTGTAGTGCACAACGGTGTTTAAGCCAACAAGTACGTTGGTTTCTACCATCTATTGAGTATCCGAGTAAGCAACCCCCGGTCCGCAGAATGTAGCAGAGGCCCCAGACCAAGCTTCACCTTCACCTTTAACTCGCAGTGAGTCGTAGATTTGGAAACTTGTCTCTGTCCCACTTCCTCATCAATGTTAACTGTTAGACAAGTGCATCCAGAACCAGGATACCAGGACATTATATGCTACCAGAGAGTAAGAATTTTCCCTGATATACTGTATTTTGGTGTTACATAATTAAGCCTAGTGAATCTTATTTGTTAATTTATTAACTGAAAAATTTTTCATTATTTTTCCGTTCTGTCTTTTAATACAAATTTTGAAATATACTAAGAGATATGGAAATTAATTAATTTGATGCCTGAAAGTTATAAGCCTATCCCAGTAGAACAACTAAAAGAAATTGCTGAGAGTGTTTCTCTTTTAAATCCTGTAAACAATAGTGTTAACGACATGTCTGAACATTTAAGAGCACGAGCTAACTTAATTCGACCTTTTAGCGGTGAATCGAATCAACTAGAATATTTTATCCAGAATTGCGATTCTTTTAATTAAATTTATTATACCGGTGATGAAGCTCAGAAAGAATTTGTATTTTCTGCAATAAATTCTAAAATGATAAATGATGCAGGATAATTTTTAGTTACTCGTCTAGATTTAAATGCATGGGATAAATTTAAATTAGCTCTTAGATTAAAATTTGGTGATCAACATTCTATAGAAAACTTAACTCAAGAACTTATACAAATGAATAGGCAACCTAAAGAAAATATTTATGATTATTTAGAAAAATTAAAAGCAATCGTTCAAAATATATCTTTAAAATTAAGTTTATATCCAAATTATGCCGCTGCTTCACAAATTTTTATTGGAACACATGTTATACAGAATTTAGAAGCTAATTTGTCTACTTAACTTAGAACTATTTTAATGGTACATAGACCTGATACTTTAGACAATGCAACACATTTTGTTTTAAATTACCAAGCTGATGAAAACCATTTACATTACAAGAACGAGATGACAAAACAAAGCCAAAATTTACATCTTGACCAAAAACCTACTTCACAAAATAATTTTCGATCTTTTAAAAATACACCGAGTTTTCAAACCTCACCAAAACCAATATTTCCTTCTCAGCCCATTAACATTCAACAAAGACCAAATTGGCAACAAATGCAAAGATTTCCTAGATCTTCCGCAGTTTTTGGAAAAAAACCAGGCAGAAAACCTTTGTACCTAAACCCAATATGCCTCTTGATAAACCGACACCCATGTCCGGTGTGTCAATAATTCAAAAAATGCAATCACAACAAAGATTCCAGAGCCCTAACCATTCAGGTTATAACCCTAATTTCTTCAGGTCCAACCCTCACGTAGAACCTACAAGATGCACTGTCGAGGAAATAAATAATATTTTTTCTACTAATTTAGTGGAGTGTGACCAACAACAATTCGAAGTAGAAGCCCAGATCAAAATGAATTTTTAGAATCAGACGACGTATATGATTACGACATTGATTCTGAAAATTAAATTTTTCTCATTTCCACAGAAGCAAACGACCAGCCTTGACTTTAATCAGCTATCAAATAAATCAATTACCTTTTATAGTAATAAATGACCCCCCTTGCAAATTATTAATAGACACAGGTAGCCATGGTTCACTAATAAGACCTTATATTGCCGAAAATTATTTTCCGAATCTTATAAAAATTCACAAAACAAGTTAACTACGTGTAAGAGTATACTATTCAAGATAATAAATTAAATATCGATTTTCAGAATAAAGTCTTATATAATCAACAAGTAAGAATTCCATTACAATTTAGGCACGATTTTTCCACGCCACGTTAACACGAAATTAAAGGAGGACACTAAAATCATTACACCTGAAATGACTGAAACGAACTATTTTATTCCTCAGACTATTTCTAAAGTTAAAAACGGAACCATAGCACTGGAAATTCATAATTTTTCAAATGAATCTATTTTATTACGATATACACTGGGTGATGTTGAAAATATGTCTACCATTTATGAAGAGTTACAATTTTCTTTATTTAATATTGAGCAAATAACAGAAACTACAGGTATTTAAAAAAAAACAGTGATACAAATCCTTTGTCGTTCTTAAGAACGAATCATTTAAATTCTGAGGAAAAGAACGCATTAAGGAAAGTTATTTTGGAATTTCCACACATTTTTCATAACCCTAATAATAAGTTGACTTTAATCAACAAGATTAAACATCAAATAAAGACAACTGATGAAATACCCGTACACACGAAGACTTATGATAAAATGTTAGAAGACGGCATGATCCGCCCATCTGGTTCATCGTGGTGATCACCAGTCTGGATATGGAGAATGATATTCGATTACCGTAAAGTACACGAAAAGACGATAGATGATCGATATCCGATTCCTAACATCTCGGACATTCTTGACAGGCTCGGACGATCTAACTATTTTAGAACACTGGCTCTCTCCTCAGGCTTTCACCAAGTGGGAAATACATCAAGACTCGATTGCGAAGACAGCTTGTAATGTAGAAAAAGGTCATTTTGAATTCAATAGAATGCCAGTTGGATTGAAAAACGCGTCTGCCACTTTCCAACGCATAATGGATCGCGTTTTTTCAGGCCTACAAAATAATATTTGTTTAGTCTATATGGTCGACATTATTATTTATTCCCGTTCTCTACAGGAACATGTAAATAATCTACGTCAAGTGTTTCAAAGATTAAATCAATTTAATCTCAAAATTCAACTAGATAAATCTGACTTAATGAAAAAGACAGTCCAATTTCTTGGACACGTCATTAGCCCTAAGGGCATAATGCCGATTCCCCGGAAAGTCGAAACAATTAAAAATTTCCCATTACCTACTACAACAAAGGAAGTTAAATCATTCTTAGGATTAATAGGATATTACAGTAAATTTATCAAGAACTTTGCCAAAATAACTAAACCCATGACAAACGGTTTGAAAAAGGTAAACAAATAATCCATAACAAAGAATTTTGAAATGCCTTTCAAATATGTAAACATTACTTATGAATGACACAATACTGCAACATCCCGACTTCAACAAACCTTTTCTTTTACTACTGATGCAAGCAATTTTGCCATTGGAGCAGTGCTGTCACAAGGACCCATTGGAAACTACCTTCCCATGGTTTACGCTAGTAGAACTCTCAATTCCGCTGAATGTAATTATGCAACCATAGAAAAGGAATTGCTAGCCATTGTCTGGACAACCAAAACTTTTCGTCCGTATTTGTTTGGACAAAAATGTACCATACTTTCTGATCACAAACCGTTACAATGGTTATATTCAATGAAAGAGCGTAAGTTAATTAGATGGAGATTGAAACTGTCTGAATATAACTACGAAAAGGACAGTGAATGCCAATGCAGATGCTTTGTCTAGGATTCCAATAAGACATAATGATATAAATATAAACGCCATTGATCAAATTCATCAAGCCACCAGTACCAAACCCGACACGTCTTGGATAAAGGAATTTGAAAATTATTTAGGGAAAGATCGAGTGGACGAATATTTAGGAAATCAAAAGAACCCTAATTTTTCCAAAATTTCATCGGGAATCAATCAGAATGTACCAATTATGGAATGTAATCCCAATTCGGAAATCAATCCTCTTTGAGTACCTAATACGGTTGAACCAGA
Source organism: Pissodes strobi (assembly GCA_016904865.1). Taxonomy (NCBI): domain Eukaryota; kingdom Metazoa; phylum Arthropoda; class Insecta; order Coleoptera; family Curculionidae; genus Pissodes; species Pissodes strobi. The sequence continues at coordinate 38,726 of MU183797.1, forward strand.
TAAACAGAAATTGCCGGAAATAAATATAATTTCTCAACATATAATCAGACCTGCTAAATACTCAAATCAACCTACAATAGTTACGGATAATCAAACCAGCCATACTTCACAGGAAATTCCCATTTTAGGAGCGAAAAAAACATTTGAATTTATTCGCTAAACAAAATACATTTCATTACTCATCTAGCAACGAAAATATTTGATTATAAAACGAGAATTCAATTTTTGATTCTAAATAATCCAAATCCACAAGGTGTCGTCAAATTAATCAAAGAATATATGCCGCCCAGTACTTATTGTCTCTATTTTAAGAACTATTCCTTAGAACCAATAATTCATAATATATTAAAAGATAATATTGAGAACAAGGGATATACATTATTAATTTCTAACAGTTTAGTAGAAGACATAGTAGAGTCCGATATCCGTAAAAAAAATCTATTGGCCTAATATTGATAAAGACGTACAAGACAACATTAAGGGTTGCGAAATTTGCAACGTCGCGTCGGTAAATATGAAAGAAAACCATATAAAATAATATTCAAACCCACACCTGTAGGATCGAAACCTTTTGAACATATTTATATTGATACCTATACCATTGATAGAGAAAAATTCTTGACTATAATTGATAGATTTTCAAAATTTGCACAAGCATTTCCCATATCAAGCTTTAACTCTATCGAAACAATTACCCAACTAATAAATTTCTTTAGTAAACATGGTATTCTCCAGAAAATATCTTCGAATAATGGTACCGAATTCAAAAACGTTAATATGCAGGAACTATATACTCTTCATAGAATAGAATTTCACTATACTACACCGCATTCTCTAAACTCTAATAGTCCTATTGAAAGACTTTGTTCTACCTTAAGAGAAGGTATAACAGTTTTAAAATTATCTAACCCAAACAAAACAATTCGACAACTCATGCGCATGGTAATACTTAATTATAACAACAATATACACTCTTTAACTAACCTTTTCAAATGATTAAATGAGACATAAATTACTCAATTCCAACTGAAAAATCAAATCCGGAGATAATCACAGAATTGAGTGAATCATTTAAAATATTAAACGGAAAACTTTTCATTGATCAAACTGAAAAAGAGATAAGATACTGTCCAAGCATAATAAAAATAGGGAGGAAGAACCTAACTTAGATGACCCAATTTTAATAGTCTCTAAAAAATAAAAATAAAAGCGACCCTCTGTATAAAATTGCCGATAAAACTAAAATTAATAAACAACATGTAAAACGCCAATATGTAGCTTTAAAGGAGAAAACATTAACTTAACCATTTAAAACTATTATTAACAAATAGGATTCCATAAAGGTCAGTTTTATATTTATCTGAATTGTATAAAAATATTTTTTGAAAAAATTGACCCTATGGTAAAATGGTGTTAAGATATCCGAGAAGAACCCCCAAGAAAAGATATTTTAGATATTTAGTTTAGATTGAAATTTAGACTAATCTAAATACACATTTATATATTTAGAGTAATACTATGAGCTGTTTGTAAATCTATTTAATATTTTGTTTCAAATGGAATTGCCGAAAGCTGGAAAACTTTAAGTAACCCCATTTGTCCTTTGTTAATGAGGGAGGACTTATATTAAGGAAAACTTGGGAACCCTTATATCGCATTCTTTCTCTTTGTTGTTCCTCATTTTTTGTATCAATTGATAAAACATATAAATATGAAACCGGAACAACAACGAGTAGCATTATTATTATTATTAGTTCTGTTGCTTCGGCCGCGCTGGCAACACGTTTACCCATCCGCTCTGCGAAAACAAGTCAAAAAGTGAAGTGAGGTAATAATCGCTAACGGCACAAAAGGCAGCACTATACTTTTCAGTGTAGTGTATGCTACCAAAAATCGTTTGACGTTGGCTCACGCTGGCGTATAAATTCGTTTGACGTTAGCGCAACAAACGCAACACAGAGTGACGGCACGATCGTACCTAGAGTGCATGTATCTCGTCACTTTGTGAACACAGCAGCAGAACAACACACCACAACAACGAAGGAAGCAGAAAACTCAGGCAGCAGGGAAGCCTGCACGACGAAAATTCCGCCGGAAGAGGCGATGACCGGAGCGGTGAGAAAGGAACGCGACAAGTCTCCAATTACCAAGCACACAAGTAAGTTAAAACACACGTCAAACACAATAACACAACACAAGACACATATTAAAATGGAATCGTCTCTTATCAAAAAGCTCGAGGCAGAAAACCTCGAGCTTAGAAAAACCATCAATAAATTAAGACAAGACTCGGACAAAAGTCACAAACTTATTTATGAACAGAGTGCGCAAATTGCACAACTTTTAGCTAAAATTAATGAACTTTCATCAGATATGAAGAACATGACGAACCATTTTAATGTGCCGCAAATCACCGACACAGACACACCCACACAACAAAACAGTACACAAAATATAGTGCAACCCCCCGCAGTTGAAACCAAGGAGGACGAAGAGATGGAAGTCTCTTCAGACTCTGAAAAACCTTCCAGAATACCCAAATCAGAGGAATTCCCACCTCTGAAAAAATCAAAGAGGGACACAATCCCTCCCAATAATTTTCCAGCCACTGTCAAACCGATATTAGCTGCTTCGATGAAGAAGCACGCAGAGGCCAGTACTTCGGCCCAATCTCAGCCACAAATCAAAACCCTCCAACCAACCCCAAGTGCCCAATCAGCCCCCAAAAAATCAGATGTGGTGCCCATCATCATCAGATGCCCCGAGCACTGGAAAGTAATATTCCAAGATTTAACAATTCTGAAACTTGGTTTCGGAAATGTTAAAAAATCAAAACTAGGCATTCAATTAACCCCAAATACTCCTGGAGACCATAGAGGCATCACAAGATATTTGCAAGGTAAAAAGTTCCCATATCACTCCTACTTCCTCCCGGAAGATAGGCTCCTAAATGTCATCATCAAGGGCCTAGATAACAAAATGAACATTGAGGACATCAAACACGACCTAGAGGACAGGGGCTATTCCCCCAAGGAGATCTACTGGCTGTAGGTTGGTAGGAGACGTCAGTTTCTTACCAACTCAGTCAAAGTGCTTCTTCCTCAGTCCGAAATCAAAATTCTGGAAGAAGACAGGATTAATTACATGCCAGTCAGTGTAGAGCTTCAGAGAGGAAGCATTAACAAAATTCAAACCCAATGTCACAAATGCCAGCAGTTTGGGCACACCATCTCAAACTGCTACGCCAAACCTGTGTGCCATAGGTGCGCAGGTCCGCACTTTTACAAAGAGTGCACTAAAACCACTGATACCCCAGCAAAGTGTTGCAACTGCGGGGGGAACACCCAGCTAACTACTCACAATGCTCCAAAAACCCTAACTTCAAGAAACCTCTACCACAAACACGGCCAGTGAACACAAACATAACATTTGCACAAGTCACAAAACCACAACAACAACAACAACAACAACAACCACAACAACAAGCTCCAAAACCTACACAAACAACACCCACAAACAAAAACATAAACACAAACTCCCAAACGAGTGCAATGCCGCAAGCAAACGGATTAATTGCTCTCCTTACTATGTCTGAACAAGACATAGTAACAAAACTGAATAAAATTTCAGAAATTATAAATAAAAATCCAACATTGAGACTATTTGCTAATCTCAATGGCTAATAATAAACCAAAGCACCTATTTTTAGTCAGTTGGAACGCGAACTCTCTTTACCCCAAAAGACACGAGTTTGCTGACTACCTGACTGAAAATAACATAGACATTGCACTCGTACAGGAAACATTCTTACGCCCACAAACAAGATTACACATCAAAAACTACACAATCTATAGAAATGACAGGGCACAGCGTATGGGGGGCGGCACTGCCATTTTTGTAAAAAACAACATTACACATGACGCAATACAATCACCACAGTCAGACATACTGGAGGTGACAAGCATCAAAGTCAGTCTAACTGACGGAGACATTGTCATTCATTCAGTATACAAACCACCACAACACAACTTACCACTAGACGAAACCACAAAACTCTTCAACTACACACTGCCAGTTCTTGCAGCAGGAGACTTTAACTGCAAACATAGATCTTGGGGATGCAGGGCCACCAATGCAGGTGGCACTGCATTACTAAGAGCTTCGCAAGAACTGCACTTCACAGTACAAGCACCACTTGAACCCACACACTTCCATCACGAACGCTCAGATATACTAGACATAGTACTCACTCAAAACATCGCACACAATGTTGTGATTGACAATCTGGAGGATTTATCCTCATCAGATCATTCTCCGATTGCCATCACAATAAACAACATACACGAACACAAACAAGCAAACATACAACAATTCATACACTGGAACATATTCAAAGAACACTTAACACAAAACATGCACAACTTACCATACATCGCCTCCAAAGCGGAACTAGACAACGAAGTTGCTAGGCTCACTGAGGAGATACAAGCAGCCATAAACGCAGCCACAAAAACAGTACACACAAATCAAAACAACCCATACTCGCTTCCACAAAACATAAAAGACAACATAAGGCTCCGAAACAGGCTAAAACGACGAGCCAAACTAACAAACAATCTAGACTTAAACACACTAGCAAACAGACTCACGAATACAATCAAAACAGACATAAAAACTCACAAAAACAACTCATGGACAGAATACATCACAACAGTCAACCCACAAAACAACTCTCTATGGAAAACCGCCAAAACGATGCAAGGTCGCAACAAAGTGACATATCCTAACATCCATGGACTGAGAGGAATGGTGTATTCCAGCGAAGAGAAGGCTGAGGCTTTCGCAGACTCGCTGGAATCGCAATTCGCCTTAGGCGATGGGGCCCAGGATATAGATCACGAGGCAACCATAGAGAGAAACTACAGAGAAATACTAACTTACGAAAACGAACACCAAGACGACGAAACACGACCAACAAACACCGCAGAAATTGCGCAAATTATTGCGCAATTAAACCCGAAAAAAACACCCGGCTACGACAACATACCAAACAGGGCACTAAAAAACTTACCACAAACAGCCATACTCAAATTCACTTACATAATAAACACAATACTATCACTAAAACACTTTCCTAAATCTTGGAAAAAAGCAAAAATAATACTAATACCTAAACCTCACAAAAACTTGATCTTTCCTCAAAACTGGCGACCTATCAGCTTGCTCTCATCGCTGAGCAAGCTGACGGAGAAGGTTATGTTGGAGAGATTAAACTCACACATATCACAAAACAATCTGATCCCAGACGAACAGTTTGGGTTCAGAAAACAACACAACACCGAGCTCCAACTTGCCAGGCTTTTCGAGGAGGCGACTAGAGGACTGCAAAGACGGGCATCGACCGGAGTTGTAGTCCTTGACGTCGAAAAAGCCTTTGACAAAGTATGGCATGAGGGACTCATACACAAACTAGACAGATTACACAACCTTCCACCTCCACTAACTCAACTCATAGCCTCATTTCTCAAACACAGATCCTTCACTACACAAATAAACACAGCACTATCCACCACAAGGCGCATAGAGGCAGGAGTCCCCCAAGGCTCTCCTCTGTCGCCCACGCTATACTCATTATACACAACAGACATACCTAGACACCCAAACACTAAACTCTCCATATACGCAGACGACACATGCATATTCTCAATAAACAACAATCACACAAGACTCAAAAATCACATACAACAACACTTAGACTCCATATACGAATGGGCAGAAACTTGGAATATTAAAATTAATGAAGGAAAAACACAGGCCTTGCTCATAACAACTAAACGTAATAAACCTATTCCAAATTTAAATCTCGAAAACTCAGTAATAAGATGGTCAAACTCTCTTAAATATCTAGGGGTAACCCTAGATAGCAAACTCACTTTCCAAAAGCACATTCAAGCAAAAGTTAACGAAGGCATTGCAGCCAAACAAGCTTTCTATCCATTAATTAACAGAAATAGTAAAATGTCACTAAAGAACAAACTAATGCTCTAGTATATGGAGCCATAGTATATACACATGCATGCAAAACAAACAAGAAAAAACTTCAAACATTCCAAAACAAAACACTCAGACAAATTGTGAACGCACCTTGGTACGTTCGCAATGCAGACATTCACAACGACCTCAAAGTAGACACAATAAACACATATCTGGCAGGCAAACACACAATATTCTTAGAACAAGTTCGCAACCACACAAACCCAATCATACGAACACTATTCAGCAGAGTAGCACATCCAAACAGAACAGTACATAAAAGCTTACTACTTCCACCAGAGCACTAAATCACATTCACATTACACAAAGAAAAAATGAAAAAACCCAAAAAAAAAATAATATCAATATCATTCTATCTTCAAAATTTAAAAATTTCCAAAAACTCAAAATTTTCAAAAAACTCAAAAATTTTCAAAATTTCTAAAGGTTCGTTCCTTTTCGAAAAATCAAAAATCTCAAACTCAAAAATTTTTTCAAAATTTTAAATCAAATTTTTTCAAAATTTTTCAAAAATTCTAAATCACATATATCACTAACAAAACTAGAATGATTCAAAAACAGCTGGAGACGAGAGCATCGCTGATGCCCTAGGCCGGGTTCCCGCCTAAAAACGGGGGTGTACAGGCATTAAGGGACTGCACGGGGTAGCTCGCCGTATGGGCTCCATGCGTAGAAGTAGAGTCAGGGGGTAACACCCTGCGTATCACGTGCAGTTCTTTCCTGGGGTGATCGTTTTGGACTTGCGGAGAAATCTGCATAATCCAAAGCGATCAGCCTCGCCTAGGTGTCTACAGTTATTCTCTTGTCTGCTTAAATTCGCAAAATCAAACAACACTCGCTCCTTCACTAACCGGCATCAACCCAACAACAACGAGGACATATCCAATGACATCCTAGGAACCAAGTCGACACGAAAACCAATAACGAAAAACAACATGGACCAAGACAGTGCAAGAGTGCTCAGCGCACTAGCACAATGGAAACTCACACTAAGCAAGCAACGAGTAGCATTTGTCGTCGATCTTTAGTCGTAGCAATTTGTCCAACATTTTCTCTTGTCATAAATTGTACTTTGAAAATTAAATTTAGTTTGTTTTTAAAAACGAGTTTGACTGAAAAGTAAACTTAATTATTGTACCTAGTTGTAAGTTACTAATAATAGTCCAGAAAATTGCAGGAACGTGCTTATGCTTTACTTTGGATATAGTTTTATTTATTTTATTTTTAGTGATAAACCATTCTTGCCCTACATTAAAAGACTGAAATAATTTATTAAATGCCGCAAAAGTTGCTTTAAGCTTTTGATGTTTTAAATATGCACTCTATCTTCTCTTCGTTGTGGACGGACTTTGTCCGACTTTTTAAGTTGTTTTAATTGTTTGCTTGTTTACTACATTTTTTGATAAGTATTTGGAGCAGTTTAGAAATTTACTTAGTACGCCATTGTTTTTAAGTCCTGGCAAAACCGGAATTAGCTGAAATCAACTTACCAGTCTTTGAATCCTTCCAGAGTGACTACTACCATTTAAAATTAACAGAGAGTTGCAGCTTGTCGCTTATATGTGTAGATCTCTGTTTTAGGAACTGGAATTCCTTACAGCTTCGCGTAATTGTATTTGCAACTCTGGACACAACACTTATCTAGCATTATCGTGCTGATACTCAAAGTTATAAAATATAAAATAATTAATGAACATTAAATGAAATGCGTTAGAACAGCTAATATAATGACTGGGTTAATTCACCCGTCTTGGACTCATTAACTTTATGACGAGCTTATATATATAATGGTTGCATTATGTAAACTCTGAAACTTTGCTTCTAAAATTACTAGTTAAAATTTAAAACGTATTGTTGGGTGGTTAAAGGATAACTTGCATTTGTCTGTGAGTAAAAACTAACTAGCAAACTATTACACACAATTATTTTTAATTGTTTTTAATTGTAAATGTTACCCAGTAGAATCATTCAAAATTGTATGAAAAGCAAATCATTCAGTGTATTAAAAAAGCATAAAAGAAAAGTCTTTTAAGTAGTTAAAACTATTATCATCTATTTCATCAAATAATCGTTCGCGTCCACTGCTGGACATAGGCCTCTCTTAGCGATTGCCACCGCGTAAGGTCTTGTGCGTCCTGCATTCAATTTATCCGGATTCTCTTGATGTCATCGGTCTATCTTGTTGATAGTCTGCCTCTGCTTCTATAAGCTTCGTCCCTAAGTTTCCACCCCAGAATATGCTTTGAAAATATTCCATCCGTCCGTCCTTCGTGCCAGTTAGCCAGCCTAGCTCCACTTTGTAGGACATCAGTCACAACTGTTTTATGCCGTATTGTCACATTCGATATCCTGTCCCTCAGAGAAAGGCATTGACCTCTCCATACATCTCTGTGCAACTCGGAACTTGTGTATTTTTTGTAAGTGTCAACATTTCTGCCTGACTGGATAATACTGGCATTATACACGGATTAAATTATTTCCCTGTGTTTGATTTAAAAACATCCTTTAGCCGTCCAAAATGCATCCTACGTCAAGCCTATCCTCCTATGAGCTAGCACGTTTGGTTATTTTGGCCAATCGCGAACTCATGTTCTAATTATTTATTTGAGACAACTTGTTCGATACTTATACCGTCAACTAATATATGATCGCTTAAGACAAGGTTAGTTATACATTGGGGCTTCGCAAAATTTATTTTTAGTACGACTTCCTCGCATGCGTCTTGAAGACTCTTACAGTTATGACTTGCGTTATAAGATCCTTTACACAAATAGCGCACTATATAAAAATCGGCCTCTCCTATTGGTCGATCCGCATGGCCCTCCGCTCGCTTCGCTCGCTACGGGGCCTCAAGAAAAGTAAACTAACCAGGTGCTAACCCAAACTAACCCAAGACGTACCCAAAGTCAAGAAAAGAACTGTTTAAAAACATAATCTTAAAAAAAGAATAAAAAAAGCAACGGGGTTTGAACCCGGACCGTCCAGGTGAGACCCAGCTATCTAAACCTCTACACCACGAGAGCTCTTGACAGAAATTGATTGCATCACGAAGACATATTGTATTACGAGATGGATCGACCAAAAGGAGAGGTCGATTTTTACATAGTGCACTATTAATGTAAACGATCTTAAAATGCTTATGACTTATGACAATGTCGCCCGCGAAACTTAGGTGGCTTACAGTTCTTCGGCAATATTTATTACTATTTATTATTTAAAGGCCTATTCTAAGAAGATATTGGGTCTTCCTGACGAACTCCTGTTTCAATTTGATATTTATTTGTGTCTTTATGTAATCTTACACATGCAGTTGCTCGCTCGCATACGCTTTCCAACAATGAAATAATATCGGGGTCAATACGACATTCCACCAGCGATAGTAATATTTTAGGTAATTTACGGGCTCGAAAGCTTTTACGAAATCTATGAATACCAGGACAAGTAGCTTGCTATACTCAAGGACTTTTCTATTGGGGTTTTAATAGTTTTAAGGCGGCTTTTTATTTCATACCCTGCTCGAAATGCAGCCTGTTCACGTAGCTGGTATAAGTTTAATTTAGGTGTCAGACGCTTTGCTATAATCTTTATAAATGATTTGTAGACATGTGTCAGTAAGCTTATGGGGGTATAGTTTTCTAGTTTTCCGATGTTTGCCTTTTTGTACATAATTATTGTTACAGTATTATCCTATTGGGAAGATACTGGTCCCTTCAAAATACATACATGTAAAACCCTGCATATATTTTTAAGCAATATGTTTCCTCCTACTTTAACTATACCGCTAATAATTTCATTTTCGCATAGGGATTTATAGTTCTTCATTTCCTCCAGTGCCATTCTTATTTCGTCAAGGGCAATATCAGGAATATCCTGAGAACCTTGATTTTAAACATGAAGTAAGTTCTGATAATCAGAAGAACCAGATATACTGGCAACGCCTGAATCCCAAAAACATCCAATATCAGCGGACGACGCGCCGTGCGAATAAATCTGTATGTCTTAAGCCCACGGAACGTAACATCAATATCATTTTCATTTTTGCATTGTAGTAGTTGATGAGTATACATAAAAACCTTGTTATGACTAGTTAGGTATTATTATTGCAAATACTACTTCATCTATAATGCAACCATTATATGAATTCGTTCCTCTAAGAACGCTATAATTAAACAGTCAGATATAAATTAGATAAGCCCCCGTCGAATATATCAATCACCATAAAATTGTTTTACCGAATGAGACTAGTAATAATTCTACATGGAAAAGAACAACCTTATAAGATCATACAAAATAACAAATTCGTAGTGAACACAGAGACTAAGACTGATCTACTTAACGCCTGTAAGTACAAGTTAATTTTAAACTTAAATCTGTGCTCCCTTTAACGAAAGGTCAAGGTTAAAACTTTGGAAACAACGTACTCCCAAAAAGAGCCCCCTATTAGACGGTCATAAATTTAACGGAAAAAGGTACAATAATTTTGTTCCACCGCAGTATCAGTTTAAATCCGAGACGGGGGTCGGAAAGGAAGCGACGTGCGGGAAAATTCTTCTTGGAGCAAAAAAAATCCAAAATTCGGGTTATTATTTACGTGCACTTGTTAAGATAAGAAACAAGGCTTTGATTTATGAAGAGCGCGGAGGGTGAATTTTTGGTCGTAAATCGCTCAAGGTGACTTTAATGAGACGTTCTTTTTAGTAATCAGAGATGGTACGTGAGTACAAAGACTTTACTTTTTTCTTAGGCGGCTTGATTAATATTTTACATTTTACGAACGCTATGTATCCGCTCGTTCGTATTAATGGTCGGAAAAATATAATGCCTCTATTATATCTTCTTCTTTCCTTTATGAAACCCTAAGGTAATAATTTGATAGTTTTCAATAATATCCCACGTTAATCATTACTGTTATAAAATATATTATATAAGAAGTATATAACGAAAAATAAAAAAGCTATATTATTCCTAGATAAACACTGCCTCTGTGCAAACACGATACACAGAGGACTGTTTTCTAGCCTGATCATCTCACGGGATATGGCTCGATTACACCATATCTCATTTAAGCATTCGTGTACGAATCGCTGAATCAGTAACAAAAGATAGCCGAAATAAAGCCATGTAAAGCACCCTGTGCCACACCGGAAGCGATTTAGGCTAGGTCAAAGCAAATCGACCTGCCCTACGACAAGTGTAGCAGTCATAAAGACATCGTTTTTATTACCGCACCGATTTTCGTCGTCCTGTTGCATTCGCTTTACTCGCCCTTTATCGCTTAATATAACGCAATATTTTAATCCGGACTTGATGAGTAGGATTTATATGACACGAAAAAACTGTACTCTATAATATAAAAACCTTGAGGAGAGTACTGTTTACACGGTTTTATCCACAATTTGCAAGCAGAATTTTTGCGCTAGGCGCGCGTTTCGCTAACGATGTTAGCATCATCAGAAGATGATTAAATCTTTTAATCAACTCCTGACAATGCTAACATGGCTAACGAAATGCGCATCGAGTGCAAAAACTCATGCATATTGCCAAAGGTTTTAAGCCTCAACTTAGAGCACATCATGTATCTGAGTTATTTATTCAGTAATTTTTATGTGTTTTTGTCAATGCTATAGTAATAAGAGTAGTAGTGAGGCTTGAAAGCCCTTGCACCATCCCCGGACCACCCATTCTCACCCCTTACCACCGGCGCCGGCGGCGGCGTCCCTCACATCGGAATGACCCGATTCGTTCGCCCAATGAACGATTGCCATATGTCCCATCCAGAAGGCTTAGTTCCTCTCGATGAAAAATATTGGCCGTGAAGATATTCATTCTTAGGAGCCCACACCTCTTTCTCACGTACTCCTATCAAATGAAATGACGTTCCCTTCTCTGTGCGGCACATGGGACAGAGTGAACTTTTTCAATTACTAGCGAGCGCAAATATCTACTGAGTCTTCAGGGTTGTAACGTAACCCCAATCAAGCTTCTGATCACTTGAAGTACCTGGCTTTCCGGAATAATTTCTTTTTGATCCAATAGTCTTTCGTTCTGTTGCAGACCTTTTTATTTAGAGTCAGGGATACTTGATGTTTATGCCAGCATCCGTTTCCGGAAGATATCGCACAACTTATCTCTAGCAAACTCATCTGCCGGCTCGTTACCTTTAGCTTTAATGGCACCTATCTGGAATCCACTTTAGGTTCACTACTATTGATTATACTAATTCTTCTTGGGAAGGTATTTGTGCTATTCTGGCCTTTTGAGTGAATGTAAATCTTTCGTCATTTATTTTATTTAATTTCCCGTCGGCAACGGTAGTCACAGAAAAAAACGTGTGAAAGACTCTTACAGTTCTTCCGAAAACTTAGTTCTCCTACACGTTCCTGTTCAGTCTACAAGCTCCGGCTCGGTACCTACCGGATATCGAACTACCATTGTGCCATTGTTCTCGAGTTATAATTCCATAACTGTAAACATATCAGAACAAACATTAGATGCATATAGGAAAATGGACACCTTACTTGAATTGAATCCAGATGAAGGATCACCTACAAAATAATGACTGGAGCATTGTGTTCCGATAAAAATTCCGTTATGTCGTACACGTTATCACTTGTAAAGGCACTTTCATCTGGCCTCATGTTTTTAAATCATTCTTGTGTCAAGTGTAAATAATGCGGTGTCAAGTTTATTTTAAGATGTTGCCAATGATCATCGAGATTCTGTGCGAAATCTATTAAAGTATTGGCGATATATCAGCGATAATCAATATGGCTTTCGCAAAGAGAGATCGACAGGAGATATATTGGCATATGTCACTCATATATGGAGTAGGGCGATTGAGAGCGATTGCGTTGGATATTTCTAAGGTATTCGACAGAGTTTGGCATGACGCATTGCTCAGCAAACTGCCGTCCTTCACACTGAAACGAATAATCCTGTTTACACTTTTGCAGATGACAATACCCTTGTCTCCCAATTTAGATCATAAAACCCTTTACCAGCGATTGAGACTTATCACCGCGGACAGGAGCAGATTACAGCAATTAATCAAGATTAGAGAAAGCCAATACGGCGGGCCCTGACATCATTATGGCAGAATCGACCATTCCTTCATCCTCGTCAATCGGACTACTGGGTGTCTCGATCAACAGCAATATGTCCTGTAATGACCACGTTGCTAACATAGCAAAATCAGTCTCCCAGAAGCTTGCTGCACTATTTCGCAACAAAAAACTGTATACATCGCAGCAGTTGCTCTTGCTCTACAGAGCGCAACTAAGATCATGCTTAGAATATTGCTCACACATCTGGGGTGCCACACTAAAGCACACCCTACAGCTGCTAAATTCCATTGAGGAGAGAGCTGTGCGTCTCATTGGCGACCCGGAGTTGACCCGGAATCTGGATAGTCTGGAACACCGCAGACATGTGGCCGAGATACCACTGTTTTACAGATACTTTCACGGCTGATGTTCACAGGATTTGACCCGTCTCATACCGCGCGCCCCTAGCAAGGCCTGTCAGATAGTCACGACAGACGGCAAGAGCGCACTAGTTTGTCGTACAACTGGAAACACCTAGAACATGGTTTTACAAGAACTCCTTTGTCTGGCGCACTGCATCACTGTGGAACTCACTCCCAGGACATCTGTTTCCCCCTAATTACAACCTACAACTGTTCAAGAACCGTGTCAATAAACATCTTCGCACACACACCGCTCGTCGAGCACCATAGGATCTCCCTTTAGTGTGTGTGCCATTGCCATAAAAAAAATACGTTAAATCGAAATATTATAATGGTCAAGGTAACAAAATCATTAATTGCAAGTGATAGGTTTATTAAAAAATAAGTACCTCATACAGTTTTCATCTTAAGGTTCACATTATAAAGCCAAAAAGACAGCACGTTCTAGATGTATGTGCAGCAAATGATCTTTATAAACCTTGTCTTTGGTATTTTGAACTTCTTCCATTTGTAAACACAAATCAAAACATTTCAAGCGATAGAACAATTGTAAATGAAAGTTCTCCATTGCCTAAAATATTAGATAATTAGTTCATTTCTCATTGCCTTCCTCATCGTAGGGACCTCTTTTTTATTTATATTATTACCAATGGAAGAGATTTTTAATATATTTGCATACATTGTATAAGTGACTACGCTGATACTTAAGTTTAGGACGTGTTTCTCGATTCAGGCTTATATCAGAAATCGTGCCCCTTCTGCGGGTCACCCCCGTTGATTTTTTTCTTTTTCCTTTTTAATATCGCCAGATATAACTGATAAAAGAAGTTTCCTCTATAGGCTGCCATTAAACCTGGCCCAAAAGTCGGACACTAAACTGCCTAGTGTATCAACTCAGTTTCAAACTCTCTGCCTGAATAAGTCATACGTCCGATAAAATATTATTGTAGACCAAACTTTACACGGCCATCAGAATTCATCGTTAAAGATGACAGAATACGAATTTCACGCCGCATCTCTGAGCATATTTTAAATCGCACTTTGATGGTTTAAAAGCAGTTTGTTTCATTTGTCATTTCTCGGAAAACGCAAACCACCAACATTAAATTATTTCGCCTCAAATATACACATGGTGACATAGCTCATCGGCACGATCGATAAAGTACCCAAATATTTTTCATTTTGCTTCTGTACATCGAATAAACGTTTGGTACCGAACTATTCGAGTGAAAACCAAATTTTTACAGCTTTAGATACGTCCTTTGTTGACACTAGGGAATGTAATTTTATTATTAGTTCACCTTTTCTAATTTCCAAAAATTCGAAATGGACTTTGACGAAAATGCGAAATTGAGTTAATCCATGCCCTTTGACTTGTGGCACTGATAGCCATTGCAATTTTAGAGTTTTTGAAGGGGCATCGAATTAAAACTACATTTTTATTCAAGGAATGGTTATTATTTATTAGTAAACAAGCATATTTCAAACGCTCTGCTTCTTAGATATAACTAGAGTATAAAAATATTTTTTTATTACGCATGCATCATAATCAACGATTATCGCACGCTGCAGCGTGCTTAAAATGATGTTTATGATGCGCCTACTTTTTTAAAGGTTGCTATAGAAACATTTGATCTACCTTTTTTACCTAGATATTTACCTGCCGTTTAAATTACTATATGTCAAAATGAAGGAACACATTTAAAAACAACATTGCTTTTTTATTCTAAATAGTAACTACGTAACTCAAAAACGTAAAACATTTTTGAGAATATGATGCATTCGTAATAAAAAATAGCGTATGATATGCGTGTATAAGAGGCCTTTAAAGCTCTTGCGACTTACAAAACACTCCGCTGCGCGTCGTGTTTTGAAATATGTCGCGCGTGCTTTAAAGGCCATCTTATACACTTATATCATAATATACTATTAATGCAAACTAAATGTTCTATTTAATATTATAGATTTTTCTTTGGGTTAGTTGTCCATCCAGTTCATCATTAGAGCCGCCTCTAAAAACATTATTAAAGGGAGCTGCAAATATTGAACAAAAAGTTGACATGTTGCGTATTAGCTCAACAGATTCATAATTGTATTTCAAGTGCAGTACGGCGGTCTGCGGTCGGGCCGGTCTATAAATTAATTTGGGAACAATAATAGCTTCAATGCCGATTTGATTTCACTTAATTAAATCGATTAAGCTGCGGCTTTCAAAACTGCCCCACAGGTTACTTCCTCCGATACTCGTCGATTGAATAAAGCCGCCCGTAACTGCAGTAATGCCTTTTAAATTGATGATGACTCTGGAATGGCACAGAGTTGTTTTTTAAGTGTCTCTCGCTGGCTTTGTCCTTTCGTTGCTTGCATTTACGCAGTTTGCTCTCATATTTTCTATTAGCTAATTGAACAATTCGGCATCACACAGTCGCAATGATGCCGCATCACGAAATATCTTCTAAAATGATATATAGATATTTTATGTATTTGACGTATTTAGTGCTGTTAGTTTCATTCCAAATTTCTCTTAACTACTACTAAGATGTATAAATAATTTTTGAGCTGCTGCCTTTGGCGATGACTTTGTTCAAAACTCCAGTGCTCCTCATTTGGATCAGCGGCATCAGTGCAGTTGATTCCCAGTATTTTGTTAGATGCGTTTAGTTTCATTATTAAAATAAGCGGAGTGTGTTAAGACCTCACGAAAGAAGTGAACGAAAATTTGCTCCACATCGTCATTTCTAAAGTGTTTTCTTGTTCGATTTCTTACAAAAATTCTCGTAAAAGAACTGATTTTCCTTTAAACACAATTTCTTTGACCTACGAATAGATGTTTTTAAGTTTTCTCTCGAAAATTCCTTTTCCCGATATTTTGAAAAATAGAACATATATACAGTTTTCTACTCTAAATTGCCTATCCTAGACAATAACTATGACCGCCTTTCCTTGCTGGCTAAAGCCTCTATTCGCATTTAACACCTATCCCGATAGCATGTGGCATACTTTGCAGAAATGATTATCCCAACTCAACCTTGGATCCAAACAGATCTGAATAAATTTATCTGAATGTGCCTAACTATTTATTTATATATTCAACAAAAAATATTCTGTTGAGTTTTATATCTTCTTTGCAGTTGTTAGTATTGGAACAGGCTTTGAATCTCGAGTACACATCCGACATATACCCACAGAACATCTTGCATCGTGCTGCAGAGAAAATTGTGGTATCGTCAACACAGATGGTTACCACTAATTTCGTCGCACATAAATCAAAAGTTAAATCGGTTCTTGACCAGGAGAACCCCAATGTCAACAAGCATCACCATTGACACACCACACTCATCTTCACGCAAATAAGACCTCATTAGGTTCACACCATCGTTATTAAATCTATAACATATCAAGAACGCAACAATATAACGTTCAGGGTTGTCGAAATGCGCTTTCAACGATAGGCGAGAGGCAAAACGTCAAATAGAGATGTCAATTAACAGGATTCCTGAAATTTTACATATGCAAATAAATTAACTAATTTAAAAAGAACGCTGCGTTATTGAAAAACAATTGAAACCGGAATAATACGGCAGTTTATGGTGGTATATATCCGCAAATAACTTTCAACATGAAGTAGGCATAGCATATAACATTTATTGGGTACATTTACTTAATTATGGTGACTTAAACCTATCATACATAGACTGATGTGTATACAGTGTATATAATGCAAGACGGCTGCATTCTACCGGATGCTTCTGCGGCCCCACAGCATACACTGTTCAAAACGTGGGCCGTTTGACTGTCCGGTCTATATTTCTAATAGTCAAGTGGCAATGCAGTTTGTTGTTAATCTTACCTAGGCTAGGCCTTTCAATTTTGCAAGTACTGACAGATGGCAATGGCAGTAGAAGGCTTGTTTTCAAGGAGGGAAAGGAAGAGGGATGGTAAATATGGGGAAAACGCATGAAAAACCCCCATGTCACGGTTCTTTGGTAGACCACTCAGGTTCACACTCTCATTCATGCATAGATTCATACGTGTATAAGGCTATCGATAATAGCATTAATGTAACAGTTATTAGAATATCTGACGAAGCGTAGCCATGCTACGTAGCGGAACTACAAAATAAAATAACGTTAACTGTTCTGAAATGACCTATAGTAAATTTGCTTTTATTGTGGTTGTCATCCCCCTTCATTCTTTAAAAGCTCTATCCAACCCCATTTCTTCTGGGAGAGTTTAAAAACCAAATAAATACGCACTCGAATGCCTTAATAAGACCGCAAAGCAAAGACTGTTATACCAGGAATTTTCAAAACAGATTTTGGTACCTGTGGGAAGATAGAATCTTTCAAACAGTTTTGGAAGCTGTCACATGTACCATAATGAATGTTCTTGTCTTGATAAATGTCTCTCTAAGACTGAAAATATCAGAACCTTTCTTATTGATCATATCTCTAACCTTACTAAAAGAAGCTTCCTCAAAAGGCTATGAGACTATGACAATAGTTAAACCACCAAGAGAACTATGCTGTCTCGGTTTTTTCGGTTATAGCCACATTTTGGGTGCTAGAGCAACACAAAGTGGCCACTTTTTCGAAAATTTACACGCTGAAAAAATACTGGTGGGGATTCTTAAGGCCATCAAAAAACGTGTACAGAAAATTCTCAGCTCTTATTTTCTCTTGAGCAGTGAATGAGCCATCAGGCGTGACGCGTGATACTTATTCGGATAAAGTTGATACTTCAAGTGAGTTGGGGATGAAATTGAACCGTCAGGCGTGACCTGTGACGCTCAAATATCGCTAATTCAGGTAAGTCAGCGTCTAAATTATTTTTCTCCAAAATAGCTGCGAGTCGAAATTTGAGGTCTGGTACGCTTTTAGGTAATACTTGGCAATCACTGACGATCAATTGTTTTTAGCGATCGAATTTTCCGTTTCCAAGTAATTACGTCAAGTATCCAATTTTTCAAAATTTTGATACACGATAGCTGTCCAAAAATATCACACAGTCTCTTGAGATTGGCGAAAATGGGAAATAACAAACATTTTTCTTGGGGGTGTTTCAAGGGGGGCACTTTCTTGTAGGCCGAACAGGCACTTTCT
The DNA here is from genome assembly GCA_016904865.1 of Pissodes strobi. Taxonomy (NCBI): domain Eukaryota; kingdom Metazoa; phylum Arthropoda; class Insecta; order Coleoptera; family Curculionidae; genus Pissodes; species Pissodes strobi. The sequence goes on from MU183797.1 coordinate 57,347, forward strand.
TGTAGGCCGAACAAATGAAGGTATTTTTTTTTCTCAAAATATAACTTTTTTATATGAACATTGATTACTTGAGAAAAGTCTACGTAAAAAATCGTACAAGAAGAGATTTTAGAAATGAAAATGCCTTTTATACAAGGTCACCTAGTTGAATTTAAACATTTCGCCATTTCAAGTTTTAAAACGACACGTCTCCTCGTAATATTGCATTACTCTACTCGAATTCGTACACGTGAGTGGGCCCAGATGGGGTCCTCTACTGCTACCCTTGGTCTATTGTGGCTCACATCGGGGGCTTCCACTTGGCCAGAGGCCTATCTTGTTCATGTGGCTTCTTAGCGGACAATGGCCAGTGTACAGGCTGCCAGACACGCTTGTCTTTGCAAGGTGAAAAATTTCATTCTCGCGGAGCTCTGTAAGCTCTTAGAATATCAAGCTACTTCTCCATATATTGATGAACGCAATAAATAGCCAGTGCATTTGTTTGGGATGTATGCACCATGTTTTGCCACAAATGCGTCTGCAGTGGAAAACCGAATAATCTGGACAAAATCCTCGGTTTTTGAAGTTCTCATTTCTGTCCTGTGGTCGTGTATCAAGGTAAAATTTGAAATATCACACATTTGACGTAATAACTTTGAAAATGACAATCGAGTCGTCGAAACAATTTACCTTCAGGAACCCCCAAATTTTGCCGAAAAGCATGCCAGATCTCAAAGTTTCACTCGCAGCCGCTTTGGAGAAAAATAAAGTTGATGCTTGTTTTACTCCAATATGCTTACGGTTTAATTTCACTCACAACCCGAGAACTAACAAGTATAATGAACGCACCTAACTGCTTCCCTCTCTTGCTTGGCTAAAGTTCCGTCCTTACCCGAATGAGTGTCACATAGCCGAGTCTCACGTGTCATTCCTGACGGCTTAGTCTATTTCACTGCCCACGTATGCTGAACACGTTATCACTTCAAAAATATGATTTCTTGTCATAATAATTTAATATTTATCATTTCACGTTCTTTTAGAGGCTAAATACATTTTAGTTGCAAATATTAGAAGAAGAATCTATGGATTGTTTTTAATTCAAAATTATCGGATAATTCTTGTAAAACGATACTAACTGGAAAAAATATTAGATTTTCTAAACTATGGCTGATTCCAGAAGTTTTTTATTCCATTTAGTGATGGCCTATATCTGTCTCGGTTTTATTTATAGTGCGTACGTCCAATAGTGCTATTATATCGAGCAAACAGAGAAATGTTTGTACAACACACAATCATTACTGCTTATTTAACAACTATCAGAAACAGAAATGACAATAATTATGAACACTGTTTGAGTCTGTATATTATAAACACAAACCTGCGGCTATTCCATTCTAATAAAAATTTATTATGTTTCACACATGAAAGAACTTTATTTGAATACGCGCAATTATTGATTGCATTTTATTTTAATGGGAAAATAATATTTCAAATTAAAATGTAAATATATTTTAGTTTTTTGTTTGCTATATTGGTTAGATTAATTAAATATTTAAAAGGGTACAGAATCAGTTATGGGTTTCATTGTTTAATTTCGTTCGTATGTTTTGATTGTTATTTTAGGGGATATGATATGACTATTTTAATCCCGGAGCTACACGGCTATGTCATTTGTGCGGATCAATATTGGAGTTGTCTATCTAAAAAAATATAGAAATAATTAACGGGTATTCAGCCAATAAGGTTTATTAAAAGTTGATTTGTTTTGCGTCCAAGCTTTCGGTCAATATATCGTGACCTTCGTCAGGGCTAAAAATTATTTCATATACTAATGTACAATATATAACAATTTTGTGGCAACTTACGATCAAAACTAGGTGAACTCAATTTTGGTAATTATAACATTTTAAAAAATATTGTAAAAAATTGGTAAAATATTAGAATAACTTATAGAACTACATAAAATGTCAAAGTCAATCTACTTTGTTTCAAAATAAATAATTTAGGACGTATTATAGGAATACTTGATATTTGATGTTACCTAATTTAGTAATAATGGCAAGGTGTATTGGTACAAAATTATCGATTATTTAGTGATAATATATAAGAATAAATTGAGCTTAAATCATCAATTTCAGTTCTCTTATTCATAGAATTAGTTTTATTTATTTCGACCATTTCTAAAAATAACCTTTTATTTAAATTTGTTTCTGTATGGAGAATTTTGATTTCATTAAAGTTTGGTATGTGACCAGTAATATATGCATGTTCAGATAAAGCAGAAGTGTTTTTTTGAAGTCTTATGTCACTTTTATGTCCAGAAATTCTTTTTTTTTTTCGATTTTGTGACGTTTCTCCAATATACTTTTTATCACAATTATTACATGGAATTGAATATACTAAATTTGAGTAATTTAAAGCAATCGTTTTATCTTTTAATTTTGAATATAAATTACCAATAGATTTAACATTTTTTAGCGCTAATTATAAAAGTTCATTTCTAAAAATTTTCATTATTTTCGGAGTGAGTTCTTTGATATATGGAAATGAAGCATAACAAACATTTGAAATATCATTATCTATGGTATCATGAATATTATTGTTGATGTTATTTATTCTAATGTTAAAAAGCAATTTTTTTAGAAAATTTAATGGATAACCATTATCTATAAGGATGTCTTTAAGTTTGTGTAAATTTGTATTTATTAATGCACTAGGTTTATTATTCTATTTTTTATAGCTAAAACTAAATTAATTTTCATTTTATTACTATGATAAGAAAAATAATTTGAATATCTTTTAGAGTGGACAGATTTTAAATACCAATCGGTAATTAGAATATTATTGTTTTGTTTAATTATCATTGTATCTAAAAAGGTATTTGATTATTAACTTCTTTTTCAATCGTGAATTGTAATTTTGGGTGGTAATTATTAAAAACTAAAAGAATTTCATTTATTTTGTCACTGGGAATACAACAAATAATATCATCAACAAATTTTTTAATAAAATTTGGTTGAAAAGTTAAATTTTCTAAACATTGATCTAATAAATCATCCATTACATATTGGGCAATGATTGGAGAAATAGAACTACCCATTGGGGTTCCAAAAACTTGTTTATAAAATTTATTATTAAAACAAAAATGATTAGAATTGAAGATAAAGTTTATTATTTTAATAAACATATCATTTGATATATTACAATTTACGGATATACTGATCCAATGTTTATTGATACTATTGATTACTAAATTGATTGGTATGTTGGTAAAGAGTGATTTAACGTCTAGACTGATTAATGTATGATTTTCAGGTATTAATTTGTTATTAATAAATTTTGAAAATTCAAAAGAATCTTTAACATAATAGCTATTAGATTTATTGTATGAAGTTGTTAAAATATTGGATATGACATCTGTCAATTTTTTATTAGGTGCGTCTATACAAGAAACAATTGGTCTTAAAGCTAGAGTAGGTTTATGAATTTTAGGTAATCCATAAAATTTTGGACATATTGAATTGTATTTTTTTAGTTTTTTTGATGTAATTTCGTCAATCATATTTGCCTTAAATATAGTTGTAACTAGATTATTAGATATATTTTCTATTGATTTTGTTGGGTCCTTGTTAACTAAAGAATAAAAATTTTTATCTTCAAGTAGATCATTGGCTAAAGATATGTAATGTTGTTTATCAATTATTACTGTTACATTGCCTTTGTCAGATTTAGTAACTAAAATATTTGGATGTTCTTTTAAAAAATTTTTTGTCTTATAAAAGAGATTATTGATAAAATGATCTACATGTTTATTAGAGTGTAAATAATTAGTAATGATATTTGTAAGTTTAGCTCTAAATAAATTCTTTTTATTAATATTAAATCCATAGATAATATTTTCAATGTCTGATAGTAATTTAGGGATTGAAATAT
>MU183797.1:81258-128869 GCA_016904865.1 Pissodes strobi
ACTGACACCGAATACTCTAAGGGTAGCGCCAAGACTCAATGTATCTCCGACAATAAATTGTCCCAGTAGTACGTTAATGAGACGTTATTTTGAAACGGGCGTAATGAATCAGCTGGAACTGGCGACGTCGTCGTCGTCAACTTGTTTTGTTACCCTGGCTGAACGTGATTATTGCGCCTGCAGACACTTAAGGAAATGAGCACATTTAGAAACTTTTAGTTGTTGGTGTTCGAATAAATGTCACACCAATATCTTGAATATTTTAAATTCAGAATTAATATATTGCGTACAAAAATTGAGTAACAGATAAGTAATCTTCTGCCTCGAAAGTGTGAGGTCGACGGCAATAACATTTGAATTTTTTCGTCCTCATACTTTCTGAAAGAAACATGTTCTTCATTTACTTTATTGTCAACTTTTGATGTAATATGGTTGCCACTCGAATTGGTCAGAACCTAGCTATCCTAACCCTTAATTTGGTAATGTATCTTATTAGATACAACATATTTAACCCATTGTAAAGTGGCGATTATTAAAAAATATTTTGACGATTTGTCGCAGATACCTTCAGATAAAGTTTTTTTTTATTTCGTGAATAATGATAAACAGGTCAATGACATATATTTCAAGATAAGGCCAGTTCTAGACATAGAAACAGAAAATTGTATAAACATAGAAAATGTAAAAAGACAACGTATGGACGAGATGATGGCACATATTGTGTAACATTGTAAATGTATACAAAATCTGGTAGTGCGATTTTTCCCTTTTAGTGCTCGATTTGTGTTGTCAATACTCTCGCTACCTCATTTCCGAGTACAATCCACATGTATAGAGGAATGCTGTTCGAAGTGGCTCGAAGGATGACTTCGTTTGGAGTGCCCTCTTGACAGATGTGATATATATTCTTTTGGTGGGAATTGATGAACTCTTATCGGCTGGACACTCAAGGCGAGCAGACAGTTTGAGTATCTAAGTTTATCGTTGTTATTTTTGACCATCAGGTTTAAATACCGCCTGATTGTGTCGTTGAATTAATTGGCAAATGAACGAGTATGTGTTTTTTCTGAAATTATGGGCCATATTGCTTAAAAATTATGTGTGATGAATATTGTAGTTACCCTTCCTAGAAAAAAGGTTTGTTACATATTAGTGTGTCTATATCGCATGGCTAAAATTATTTATAATTTAACTAGGGTCCGTTTGTGAGACAGAATTTACTCCCTTGGGGCTTAACGTCCATCAGCGGCCTTTTCTATGCCGACATAAAGAGTTCTCGGTTCCATTTAGCCAGATGGAGGTCTTTTGTCGAGGTGATAGACCACATGATGGGAAAGTAGCTTCGAAGAAAACGCCGGCGCCGGTTGTTTCCACGTCTGCAAGATACAAGTAGGCTCTGCTCCCCTTACTGTTAAACGACCGTAGGTGGTTTGCTTTCTTATATCGTAACTATTACCGTTATTAATCTTTTTGATTAATGAACTTACTGTTAAACGACTGTAGGTCGTTTGCCATCTTATATCGTACCTATTACCGTTATTTCTCATTTTTGTTCTATTAACTCTCCGATTTTGCTTATTGAGTTTACCGATAAACAGCTTTAGATTATCTATTATTGTGTATCATATTTATTCCTGTTTCTTACCATGCTTTTTTGGAGTTACTTATTTTATTCATTGTCATACCTGATATTGTCTCGAGTGTAGAATGTATCTTGCTGTTGTTATGATAGTTAATTGATTTATTTTTACTGTAATTGGCTGTAAGCCTCATGGCAACAAATTGTTTCACATAACTGCAATTTACAACTTTAATTTTTCGCTATAATACCGGCATCGAACTGAGCTCACTTCCAATTCTCTTGTAAATTGCCGGCTATATATTCATATATATTTAGTTCACAGGTTAACTCATTGATCTAGTATATTTCTATTACCAATTTATTCGTCTAAAGATATTATCGCTGCCATTGGATTAATTTAGAATAATTTTAGTTTAGTAAAATAGTTCGTATGTATGGGGTTTCGTGATTGACTGCGTTTAGTCAGAACTTTAAGAATTCAGTATTTAGTTAGAACTATTTCAAAATATCAATTGGGCAATTGGGCAATGTTACAAGACCTAGATGAAGACTTAATAATTTGATAAGCCAGATGATATATATTTTGAAGAATCTTCTCATTAGTTTTTGGGCCATACCATAAACTAGACTAAATTAATTTTCTTTAGAGTTTTTATGAAAGCATTTAAGATTCAAATAAATAGTTTAATTGGAATATTGATTTTTATTTTGGTAAGTTAATGTCAAAAGTGCCTTTCATTAATATCTTTTATTTCCAAATTTGACGATATTCTTATCTATGGTATGTTTCTAAATTTTACTGCTCTGATTTCAATGTGCAAAAATCATTGATATATTCCTAGTTAAAAATTTAGTGAGACCTTCGCCTAACCAATTCTTCGACCTATGCCTTTAAATTAAATTAGAACCGCTGAGTGAACATGGCATGTGTGTTAAGCAATTAACAAATCGTGTTACAATAGAGGAAAAAACAGGGTCGACAAAAACATATATAATCAAAACTTAAAAATTGGGGTATGATATATTCCTTAGAGAGGCAAGTTCCGGATATATATGTTTAGACAGCACATCTTCACAGAAGAAGTAGTACGCTGGGACTTGGCCCAAAGTTTTAAAGATCCTGCTTGCATAGCTATATATTTTGATTGATAACTTTCTCACCTCTCTTGATTTACTGTACATTCTTCGTAACAGATATGGGATACTTTCATTAGGTACTATTCGCCCCAATAGGCTTCACAACTGCAATATTATAATTAATAAATTACTTTCCAGAGAAGAGAGAGGATCATTTTGCGAAAAATTTGATAATAAAAACAAGATTACTTGTATTAACTTGACAATAAACCATAACAGTTACTTTAGTGAATACATGGTATGATCAATGAGAAAAAAAATCCTTGTCCAAACATTGAAAAGCACTATAATGTTTAGATGGGTGGCGTGAACCTGATGTATATGTTAGCGTCGATGCATAGAATCACACTGAATCTTGCAGATGGTACTAATCCATATTCGCACAAATACTTGATATTTGCCTAAACAAGACCTGGTTAGTATATCGAAGAGAAAGAAGCTGTCTAAATCTCATAGAAAAAGAAGGTATCAGATTGAAAAACTTTAGGTATGAAGGAGCGAAATCTCCTAAATGAATAAACCAAAGAAAAGGACTTAATCTGCAAGTCCTTCAAACTTACCAATAGAACGTTCTGTTTTATCTAGACGACCACATGATGTTATGACTGACCAGTAGGACCACTTTCCACTGTATGGAGAAAAAGGAAGGTGTAGGGAATGCAAGAAGCGGTTGCCAGCAATTTAGTACCCGTTTATGCTTAGTTAAAGACAGAAGCTGCTTCTATCACTTTCATCATTTAACCCGAAAATATTTTTTATGTATTGTATTTTTGTACTATAGTTAATAGGTAAATAATTATTGCCTCATAATCGTTTTATATTTGCAGGATAAATTGGCGATGAGATGGACCTTATATGATACTTTATTCGGGGAATTCGATTTATTGCAACGTTGACAATATATCTTACAGGATACAAGTCATGTTTTTCGTTTGTAAAAAATATGTAATATGTATTAACCAAACTATTTTAAAATCTGCCAAATTAAGGGTTAAAATGGGCATTCGCCTAAGATCTTAAAATGTTAAATATTTGCCCAGCAATGAAAGCCTTGATCAATTGAAACAAGAATTGGAAAATATTAGTTATGTTGCAATGGATTTTAATCCAAACATGATTTGCTTGTTCCAACCGAGTTATATATGAAGTTTTGAGATCATATATGGAAGTTTGCAACTGCTTGTTCGACAGCTTCCAAGATTGTGATTTTAAAATATTGCAAATTATATATCTTTTTAGATTATGATTAATACATTTTCCAGACCTTTTACTGTACTGAATTGCCTGATGTATGCATGAATTTCACTTCTGTCTTATTCTATATTGGTGCAGCTTATTTTGAAGCATTCAAGTCATGGAAGGCAATGAGTAAAACGTCGCTTCAGAGCAGAACTAGCATATCTCCAAAATACCTTTTTTTCGTTTTTAATGGCTTAGGATAGTTTAAACCATCACGGTTTTGATGCAGAAGTAGTCTATGTCCTGCCTATATTACTTATACCTATAGTTATTTTACTTAAATCGTATTATACTAACATGTACTACCTAGTGACTAATTTGCATGATTTTCAAACCAGTAAAATCTCTTTGGCGACTCTTGATGTGACTAGTTAAATAAGTTATTTTCGACACAGTCGCACTTCGAGATAATTGATAATTCATATAAATTTAGTTTAGTTTGCGTTTGATTGGTTCCTCGTTACAGTTTCCAAGCGCTTTTGATTGTATTCTGATAACACCTCAGCGGAGAAAAAAAGGGCATGTCATTCTAGCTGGAGACGTAGGTTTGAAAACTTGTGACTTCACTAGTATGAAAATCTAAATTTTCCAGAAATTCCTTTAATTTGCAGCAAATGCCTTATTAAATATCAGTATGGGACATTATACATAAAATATGTTTTTCTTCAAACGTCAGTAAATCCGTCTTTATTCGACTGTGTAGGCGGCCGTGAAGTTTCGTTTTTCCTCCGCCGGAGCTTTACTTTTCACTTTTCCGCCGGAGGAGGTAAAAGTGTTGTCATAGCAACATAGATACAAACAAACAACAAAATAAGCGCCAACAACTCGAGATTCATTAAACTAAAATTTGTATTTACCACTCAATTTGTGCACTGCATTTCTAAAAATGACTAATTTAGGAACAAATTGGTTATTATTTAATCGAACTTACCCAATAACTGCTTATCAATACGGAATTAAAACGCAATCGTAGACGCAATTTTAAAAAAATAATTATTGTTGACAGTGTCCACTGACAGCTGTGCTTATTCACCGACACCGGTCTAAGCCCCCTTGCGAACGCACTTATCTTTAATAATAATTATTATTATTACTATTAAAAAGAGATGTTTTTGCATTAATTTGTCGACATTTGAAGAAAAAACACCATATTTTATTTGGAGGAAAAGTTAATTTTCATGGCTTGCTCTCTATTACCAGCCTCACTCCGTTCGGCTGTTAAACACGAGCGCGCCATGACAAGTATCACTTTTCCTCCATATAAAATAATATACTATTACCTATTTATTTTGCCTAATTTGTCTTAGAACCTAAAAATGCAATAATATACTGTGTTTTGAAAGTTGATTTTGGACACTCTGTATATCTGAGAATATTTTCGTTGGAACTTCTTATAATTCCCAGAAATTCTTACATTTAATATTTTTGACAAAAACGTCAAATAAAAGAAGGTTTATACATGAACCTATATAAAAAATAATTAATTTTGAAAAACCTGATTAACTGGTCCAATACATTGAAAGGTACAGAACTAATTTTCAATGTTATTGGATTAATACAAAATCTTTTTAAAACTTATCTAAAAGTTCATAAAATGTTGTGAAGAGATCAATCTTATAGCCACTTATTGTATTTATCCAAAAAGGAATCAATTAATAAAAAAATCGATAAAGATACCCAGTTTTTACTCGCTAAACTTTTGGACTGATGTATTTAAAAAGTTGTAGAATCTATCAAACCCGATTTATAGATTCAATACATCGAAATATAAAATCACTTCTAGATATAGTTGAATTTATAAAAGACATTGTAAAACATATCTAAAATTATGTAAAATTGGTAAAATGTCTTCTATCCTAATTTACTGTTATCAATCCAGAGAGATTTTATTGAATTTATCCGAAACGGATTGTATTAATCCTAAGGTGATAAATATTGCTAAATTTAGGACTAATCCACTAAATGCTGTTTTGTAAATTATATAAAATCGTTTTATGATTTATATCAAATTAATTCTCTCCGTGTATAGTAATATAGGTAGGACATAGAATACCTCTGCATCAAAACCGTGATGGTTTAAACTATCCTAAGGCATTAAAAACCAAACATGTCGAATTTTGGAGTTAGGCTGGTTCTGCTTTGAGGCGACAAACATTTCTGAAACATCACATTACTTAAAGAAAAGTGAGAAGTTGGATAAACAGGTATATTCGATACTTTCTCCTTAATGTACAGTTAACATATCAATCAATCATACAGCTAAGTAATTTTTACTTAGCAGGTTATACCTTTCTGGCATTTTATTAATCTTTCGAAGTTTGGTCAATACTCCTCCCTTGCTTTGCACAGGATGCTCCACCTAAATGTTAATGCGAAAGCACACATGGTAGCCCTAATAATTAATTGATTAATTGTTGGTCCTTTGGTAATGCTGCAAGAATGTTTATCGTTCCAAAGAGTACCATTTAGAATTGAATTAAAAAATCTGGAGAGAAAATCCTCAAATTATGAAGAGATCGGCTAGTCGAGACAGAATCCAATTTATTCTGCTAAAAAATTCAGAATTAATGCCAGAAAGGACTCGATTTCCAGCTTCACATACTACGGCTCCGCTACGAATTTAGTTTAAGGAATCGCCCATCAACTTCAAAAACGTTCATTAAGCCAACAAAAGAAGAATCAGATAATTGGTTTTGCTTCCGAGAAATGATAGTTTTTGTAGTAAAATTATAATTATATCATAATAAGTTATTTGAATCAAGATATAGGGGTATAGTTCGAGCATATAGACGTCCAACATCAAAATTTTGGGAAAAATACACCCATAAAACTGGCCGATTTTCAGTTACGAAATGTGCGGATGGTCAAGGAATTTGTCATTAAACCGGCGCATTCGCGGTGAGGACAAATATATTTACATTTTAGAAAACGTTCTTCACGCCTCAATAATTTTTCCAAATAAACATTTTATTGCTCAGTAGAATACTAATTGTCCAGTTCATGTAGACTGAGGAGTAAGTAGCTGGTTTTTAGTCAATGACGTCGAATGCTTACCTTGGATGCCAAAGAGCTCTGACTTGAATCCTGCAGAAAACCTTTGGGGGTTAATGATAACAAAATTGTAGGGGTTAATTTTAGACCCGGAAATGAAATAGCGCTGTAGCAAAAGATAAGAAACATGAGGAGAATAACCGCAGATTATACCAGCTGTCCTGTTTTAACAGTTGAAAATTCCTGAGGCAAATAAATACAATGTTTGTCTTTGGGGTTTATCTGGTGCTCTTTCTGCACAAGTCTTGAAAATAGAACTATATATATTGTCATGTATAATATGATAGTATAGCTGCATTGCTTTAATAAAAAGTTTAAAACAGTCTAGTTGCTAAGATATTTTAATAAATTAGAATCGGTTGGTCTTTTCCAGCCGAATAAATAAGTTGCACTCGATGTCATGAATATTTTTTGCCTCGAGCCGCACTAATAAACTTTCCATTAACATAATATAAATATTTAATAGCCTTAAATCATTAACATGAATTTACATTCATTATTAATCCGACTATATGTTTCGTAAAACGAACAGAAGAAAAAACTGAAATGATTGTGACCTGTTTTTTGTTGTTGTTTTAGTGCTGTTTGAGTTCAAAAAATTAATTTAATAAAACTATATATTATTATTCACAATAGTTCTAACAAGAAACGGAAGGCTTGGTATATTTGGTGTTCTTATGCAATAAAACTTACAGAATTTGCTGATGACGTGGCTTGGCACCAGTTTTTCCTGTCGTCAGAAGCCACTGAAGGGTTAGGGGACGTGGGGTAAAACAATACATGTTTTTCTCCCGTTCCTGGTTGCTGGTAGATACTTTTTGTCGTTCTTGCGCCATTTAGATACAGGCCTTCGTTCATTGACATACTATTAACCTAAAATATATTTCTGTCAAAAATGTTTATAACCGTCACAAGAATATTATAACGATAATCTGGACGATATAATTATATAGAGAGGCTAATGACTATATTTAAAATAATGGCTATAAAACTAGACTACTTGGCTATGATTTTTAATCTATATTTTAGAAAATAAGCCGCAGGTTTGCAATATTTCCAAAAATTGCGATATCTACTAAAAACACGTTATTATTGGATTTTCTTGAAATATGTTCAACTTTTTGATCTGTAACGAAGAAAATTACTGTAGAAACGTGTGCTATTTTACATTTTAAAATTTAACTGCTATTAATTTTTCGAAACATTGCAGTGTGGACACTGCAATTTTCTTGAATTAACTTTAAGATTTTGAAAGACCAAATCAATTTACTTTACAGATTATGATTTATTTTGATACAAAAAGGTATATTCGATACTTTCTCCTTGATACAGGCAAACATTGAAATATTAGTACAAGCTTTATTTAAGATAAATATTTACCTACATACTGACTAATAAAAAATATTTCCATAATAAATTGGAATATAATTCGCATTTAATTTTCGTATAGTTTAGGTGTTTAATAGAAAGTCAAACGGCTTGATAAAAGTTCACATATTGACCAATAAATGTTTACCAAGTTTACATAAAATAAGATCTTCGATTTAATTTACATAAAAATTTATTTGTAATATCAACCATTTGGGTTTAAAATAAAAATATTTTCATAATAAACTGACATATGATTAACATTTATTTTTTGCACATAAAGTTGAGCATGGGTTTAAAGGCTAATTTAAATGGCTTTATATCAGATCATACAATCCCGTAATATATTAAATGAAACTTTATTGTTCTTTTATAAAGTATTTAGTTGCTGTTATTTTGGCATCTAACTGTCACCTCATAATTAATTGCCTTACTGTTTTATAGAGACTATTTATGTAGTTTATTCCCAAGAAGTGGGATATATCGTTACCATCGTAAAAGGCCTATTCAAGTTCAATAGTTACCTAAATATGGTAGTCAAACGAAAAACATTTTCTTAATCAATTGAAACATGATTGGTCTTTAATCTTAACACTACCAATTAAGAATGCGCACACAATTTAGTTAGGAAATTAAAACAAATTGAAATCGGTGCATAAATTGATTTATAATTATTTGAAATATCCTGTATTATATTTTTAATTTTCGCGTATTTTCCGACCGGCCAGCGTCAGGGTTTCGCCTTGGCTTCACCGCGCGCGACTGAATCGGTTCTCACGTGGCTCGCAGACAGGCATTTGTTTTTTCTTGTGACGCAGGCGTCGGTTGTGGCCACTAAGAAGCATCTTGAGAAGTTTTATCGTTTTCGCAAATCCCATGTAGCGGTCTCGGAAAAAATACGGATGGATCCCAGGCTAAACTTCTTATATAATTAGTGAGTCATTTATATCGTTTTCTGTATTAGGGCCACTTTCATTTAAAATTTATTTTTTTTTAATTTTCATCGACTTTGCTATTTCTGGTATAGCAAATTCATGTCTGAATACAACTATTTCAAGCTTTACAAGATATGTACTAAGAAACTGTTTATGTATTTCTAAACGGTTTCTACATTTTTATATGGGAAAACAGGTCTGATAAACCAGTACTAAATCACACGAGATTGTAATATTATTGTAGAGCGAAATCATATTTTTTAAGATATATTTGAATTAATAGAAAATATTTTTAGTTTTCTCTGTAGTTATAAAATCTAATCTTTAACGCAAAGCTGTGACGACAAATAACTTACAGGTGTCCGTTGTCTATTGCCGAATGCCCTGTGTAAACATTAAAAAAAGTAGTAAATGTGACAGTAAAAAAGGCCAGAATCGGAGATCGAACGAGAAGACGAAAGTTAGCAGTTTGGCGATTATAAGAGGCCGAAGAAGCTCGCGGAAAGCCGTGATGCTCCTTTGCCTTTTCGTTTAGACCGGTCGTACCTAGACCAATAGGTTCAGACGTATTAAAACCTTATTTAATTTTATTGGATTTATTCAGAACACTAAGCCTTGTGAAAAATAATTAAACAAACCTATATTTTGGGGGTTTGTCCGAGATGATTGGATTGTGATGTGCAAGGAACGTTGTGCAATGACAAGGCAAAACAACCATTGAAGATAATGGAAAATATCATGTTTAGACCCATTGTGGATTGATGTTTCGGATGTTTGCTAGCAGCTAGGGTACACATATTCATATTCTAACGTTGTCAAATGATGGTATTATTTGACCGCTGCTGGCAGTAACAAGGCAGAATGCATGCAACATAAATTTGGGGAAGCATTGGGCAGAACTATATAAAGGGAATACTTTCGACAATAACTCTTATTTGGGGCTTGTTTTAATCACAAGTGACAGCTTTTAATATACGCTCGTAGTGTAAAACTGTAAAGCTAACATTTCAATTTGATTTTATAAATAACTTAACCCTGGAAAATACCTATGTTTAGGTTTACTCGATTTATATTTACATTCACGTTGATTTTCTGTCAACTGCTTAGTTAAAATTTTCAGCTATAATCAATACGGCTTTCGCAAGAGAGATCGACAGGAGATATATTGGCCTATGTCACTCATATATTGAGTGGGGCAATTGAGAACAACGGAGAGGCTCGAGCGATTGCGTTGGATATTTCGAAGGCATTCGACAGAGTTTGGCATGACGGATTGCTGAACAAACTGCCGTCCTTCGAACTACCAGACTCTCTCTGCAGCTGGCTTGCAGGTTTCCTTAGGAACCGATCTCTGCACGTTGCAGTTGATGGACACATTTCAGACACATTCACCATTAATTCGTGCGTGCCTCAGGGCGTAATACTTTTACCAACTCTGTTCCTCATCTATATTAATAACCTGCTGACCAAAAAGAATAATCCTTTTACAGTTTCGCAGATGACAGTACCCTTGTCTCCCAATTTAGATCAGAAAAACCTTTTCCAGCGACTGAGACTTATCACCGCAGATAGGAGCAGATTACAGCACTTAATTAATCCCTGGAGAAAGTTCAAACTTGGGGCGACAGAAATTTGGTCCAGTTCAATGCAACAAAGACCCAAGCAGCCACGATTACCAAGAGGGCTAATACCGCGGTCTCTGACATCATTATGGCAGAATCGACGATTCCTTCATCCTGGTCAATCGGGCTACTGGGTGTCTCGGTCAACAGCAATATGTCCTGGCATGACCACGTTGCTAACATCGCAACAAAAAACTCTATACACCGCAGCAGTTGCTCTTGCTCTACAAAGCGCAAATGAGACCGTGCTTAGAATATTGCCCACACATCTGGGATGCCGCACCAAAGCACACCCTAAAACTGCTGCTCATGCAGAAGAGAGCTGTGCGTCTCATCGGCGACTCGGAGTTGACCCGGAATCTGGATAGTCTGGTACACCGAAAACATGTGGCCGAGATATCCCTGTTTTACAGATACATTCACAGCAGATGTTCCCAGGATTTGGCACGCCTCATCCCGCCCCTGGCAACGCCTGTCAGACAGTCACGACTTACGGCAAGAGCGCACCAGTTCGTCGTACAATTGGAAACACTTAGAACTTTGCTTTACAAGAGCTCCTTTGTCTGACATACTGCATCACTGCCGAACTCACTCCCAGGGCATCTGTTTCCCCCTAATTACAACCTGCAACTATTCAAGAACCATGTCAATCAACATCTTCGCACACACACGGCTCGTCGAGCGCCATAGGTTCTCCCTTTAGTGTGCGTGCCTTTGCCATAAAAAAAGAAAGAAAAATATAGGTTAAATATTCTTCTTGACATAAACTCGCAAAGTTGGAAAATGGCATTGTGTACAGATACCGAAATCACGCTCTTATGTTCAAAAAGTTTGGAAAAGAAGCAGGTGGAAAGTGGGCAAACAAAAAATGTTTCCTGTAAAATTGGTCTGTTTTATTATGTTAATTGGATGAAGCATGCAGCCAAAACATGCAATTGTCTAAATATGAGAAATATACACGTATGCAAGTAAAGTCAAAAAAACTTGATTAAAAAAGCGGAAAAAGATCTCCAATATTCATAAGATGCTAATTGAAAGAAAGAAAAGTTCCACAAAGCAGTACCTGAATGCACACTAATTATGCTTGAGATAAGAAGTAAGACAAATCTCGAACCAGAAATTGTTGTATGTATCTCATGTCTCTATGCAGCGAGTAATTTAACAACTTTTAGCAGAAGCCTAAATTAAATGAATAGATTAACTCGAAGGAGATTGTAGGTAAATCAGGAAAGTCTAACGGCAGGCCAAGGAAAGTGAAGCGAATAGCGCGGAAGAGAAGGAATATTCTGAGAGAGGACAATCTAACAAAAATGGGGATAGTACCAAAAATTGTTCAATTGCGGGATATAAATCTGCTATTTTCCCCGATAAATTAAAAAACTTGAAATGTTTCAAAAGTGAAAAATGTGGGCATATTGCTCCTAGATGCCTCCAAGAAACAATAGGAAAAGAATGACAGTGAATCCGAGACGGATTATACAGGGTGTCCCTTAATGACATGCTAATATTTAAGGGGGTGATTATTTTAAGAAAAAAACTTCATTTGAACGTATATCCTAAACATCTTAACTTTTGAGATACAGGGTGGTATCAGTTAGTTATCAGTGAAAAACATGTTTTAAATAATAACTGTGATACTATTGCATATATCTTTATAAAATTTAGTACTCGTCTTCTATGCATCAAAATTCATTTTCTGATGTACAAACAATTTGATTAGAAATAATCAAATTGTGGCGTCCGTGCTGGTTTTGCATTGAATATTTTTGTAGACAAAAATAGTACGCCACTGCTTTCTCTTAAAGTGGAAATTATTTTTGAAATTCTCATTCATTTCTGAGCAAATTTTATCTCTCGATTATCTTTCGTCCCATGCATGGTTTTCACTTACAAAAATAAAAATCGTGTTTGTGCAAGCTGAAATCCTCGCTGAAATTTTAATATGGTAAGTAATTCTTGGCACTTGAAAGTTCTGTTTTATTTTTTTCCTACAGTAAAATCGGTTTCTTATTTCTGAATTAATTAACAACAAACGAACTCAATAGTTAGCGATTTGACCCTGAAGTAACACGACCAAGAGATCAAATTTGTTCAGAAATAAATGAGAATTTCAAAAATATTTTTTATTTTTAGAGAAAGCACTGGCGTACTATTTTTTTCTCCAAAAATATTCAATGCAAAACCCGTACCGACGCTACTGGTAGAAATAATAAAATCATTTGTACATCAGAAAATTCATCCTGATGCATAGAAGATATGTACCAAATTTCATAAAGATATCTACTATAGTATGACAGTTATTCTACAAAACAGATTTTTTTATGTAAAATTTACCACCCTGTATCTCAAAAGTTAGGACGGTTAGGAAATACGTTCATATGAAGTTTTTGTCTTAAAATAGGTCCAAGAATCACCCCCTTAAATATTAGCTTGTCATTAAAGTTCACCCTGTATATTTTCAGCTATGTCCTAAATATAAAAAAAAAAAGTTTTAATGTTGTTGTTGTTGTAAAATTTTATCTTTAATGCAAAGCTGCGGAGACACATAAATTGTTGTTGCTGTAAGTGTTGTCCCTGTGTAAGTAATAGCCGTTCGATAAGGCGCCGAAGAATTTCGCGGAAAGATGTGCCGCTCTCCTTTCTTCCCATTAAGACGGGACGTAGACCAGTAGTTTCAGAAGTATTAAAATTTTGCTCAGTCTCGTTGAATTTGTTTCAAACACTCATTTATCTGACAATCGAATAAACAAACCTAAAACCTACATCATCGTATATTATCACACAAGACATTAGCGATCAGACCGCAGGGAGCTCCGAGCCTCATGCAAAAGTAGGGGCGCGTATTACAATAAGTAATATTTCACCTTTCGTATGGCCCTCCGCTCGCTACCGCTCGCTACGGGGGCTCAAGAAAAGGAAACTAACCAGGGGCTAACCCAAACGTAACCCAAGACATACCTAAATTCAAGAAAAAAACTGTTTGCTAACCAAAACTAACCCATGACATACCCAAAATCAAGTTTTGGTTAGCAAACAGTTTTTTTCTTGAATTTAGGTATGTCTTGGGTTACGTTTGGGTTAGCCCCTGGTTAGTTTCCTTTTCTTGAGCCCCCGTAGCGAGCGGTAGCGAGCGGAGGGCCATACGAAAGGTTAAATATTACTTATTGTAATACGTGCCCCTACTTTTGCATGACGCTCGCAGCTCCCTGCGGTCTGATCGCTAAAGTCTAGTTATTATCACCACCCTAGTTAAGCTTGCTTAGTTACTAACTAGTAAATACGAAGGTTAGTCCACCACAACAAAAATTGAGTTGAGATAATAGGTTACTAATTAAGTTGGTATGCGACGCATTTTCTAAATGTTATGTCAATACTTTTAAAGCCTTTGCTTTTATTAATATGCAACATTTTCTTATGATTTGAATATTTGCATAATATTAATATATGAGTCTTAATATTTTTTCAGTTTTGGTTAGTATAAGTTGTTTTTTGAATATTCAGATTCAGTTCCAGTTTTACCAATGTAAATTGGCATTCTCTTGATCACAAAGACACTTAAAAATCTTAAAATACTTTACATTTCGGTGACATAATATAAAACTTTCAGAATCCTTATAGCACCCTAAATATTACTGATCCTGTAACGTTTAAGGCACTCTAATAATTAAATTTAATCAGAATTGAGGAGAAAACCATAATGCTACGCCCTCGTATTTTAAATTAAAGATATAGGTGTAAAATAAATTTACATAATTTAGATATTTATTATGCACACTGTGTTATAATCCTCAATATATGAGCTCCAACATAGTTTTTCCACAATACCGAAACAGAATATTTGTACTCGATGAGCGTTTCGTTTAAAAACTAGTTGTAATCATCCCCTGATGATAATAACATGATTAGCGAAACGCACGTCGAGGGCCAATATTCTGTTTCGATTTTGGGGTTATAATTGTGTTGTAGTACATTTTGTCGAAGGTCTCAAACCCCAACTTTAGTCAACATCTGAAGATTATTTATTTTTGATTTGATCTAATTAATAATAATAAAATTATATTCCTGCCAAACTGTATCTAACTGTAATCGTCGCTCAACATCTAAATGATATTATGGCCCATTTCGTTCGTGTTTCATCAAGATAACTAATTTTGTTATCGAGAGTAGACAAAGTGCCAGAGCTTCGTATTGCAGTTTAATCCATTTAACTTTGTTTATCGTTCTATTTCGTGGGATTTCGGTGTTTAATGGGGGATATTGGTGCATCAGAATGAATCAGAGTGAAACTGTTTACGTTTAGACACCAACGTAATTGTAGAGCCAATGTGGAACTAAAACAAGTAAACAACACTACAGCTAAACATTGTTGCTGCTGAGGATTTGCAAGAAAATAAGCACTTGACAAAAAGCTGTCTGGCTTGAGTATAAAAAGGGACTACAGGGTGACCAAACAATAATGTATGCAACTTCCATAGTTTGTCATTGGTTTCATTGCAAAATTCTTTTTTAACATTGGAAATGTTTTTGTTTTCCTATTATGGGGTATCAAATCACGAAAAAGTGCATGCTACATTTGGCACATCACGTAATATACGTGAGAGATCGTGTTAGTCTGTTTCTGAGGACGGAATCAATTCAAATGACAAAAATAAATTAAAGCTAACTGAAACTAACCGAAAATTGATGGAATGACTAACCCAAACTAACTAAAAGTAACCAAAAGCACAAAAAGGGTTCAAATGAATCGGAACAAATTAAAAAAATTAAAGTAAGTTAAAACTAACTCATAGTAACCGAAATTTGGCGAATAACCAAAACTAACCATAAAAATTAAAATTGGTTATAACCTATCGGATCCGGTTCAGATTACTAAAATAAATTGGAACTAACTGAAACTAACCGAAAGTTGATTCAACGACTAACCGAAAGTAACCAAAAGCCCCAAAAAAGGCTAAAACGTATCGGAACAGAATAAAAATATTAAAGTAATTTAAAACTAACTAAACCGAACAGAATTTTGGCGACTAACCAAAACTACCCAAAAACATTAAATTCGTATATAACGTATCGGCGCCGATTGAAATGACGTATCGGATCCCGCTCAAATAAGTAAAATAAATTGAGACTAAGTGAAAATAACCGAAAGTTGATTGGACGATTAACCAAATCTATTAAAATTGATTAGAACGTATCGGAACCAGTTCAAATGACTAAAATAAGTTGAGACTAAGTGAAACTAACCGAAAGTTCATTAGACGACTAACCAAAGCTAACCAAATCTATTAAAACTCGTCATAACGTATCGGAACCGGCTCAAGGAAGTAAAATAACTTGAGACTAAGTGAAACTAACCGGAAGTTGATTAGACAACTAACTAAAAACAACCAAATTTATTAAACTTGATTATAACGTATCGGAACCGATTCAAATGACTAAAATAGGTTGAAACTAAGTGTAACTAACCACATATATAGGTAGGGGAAACTAACCGCAAGTTGATTAGACGACTAACCAAAATTAACCAAATCTATAAAAATTGATTATAACGTATCAGAACCAGCTCAAATAAGTGAAGTAAGTTGAGATTAAGTGAAACTTACCAAAAGTTGATTAGACGACTAACCCAAACTAACCAAATCTATTAAAATTGATTATAACGTATCGAAACCGACTGAAATGACTAAAATAAGTAGAGACTAAGTGAAACTAACCGGAAGTTGATTATACGATTAACCAAAACTAACCAAACGTATTAAACTTAATTATAACATGTTGGAACCGACTCAAATGACTAAAATAAGTTGTGACTAAGTGAAACTATCCGAAAGTTGATTAGACGACTAACCAAAACTATCCAAATCTATTAAAATTGATTATAACGTATCAGAACCAGCTCAAATAAGTAAAATAAGTTGAGACTAAGTGAAACTAACCAAACATTGATTAGACGACTAACCAGAACTAACCAAATCTATTAAAATTTATTATAACGTATCGGAACCGACTCAAATAACTAAAATAAGTTGAGACTAAGTGAAACTAACCGGAAGTTGATTAGACGACTAACCAAATTAACCAAATCTATTAAAACTTATTATAACGTATCGGAGCCGGCTCAAATAAATAAAACAAGGTGAGACTAAGTGAAACTAACTGGAAGTTGATTCGACGATTATCCAATACTAACCAAATTTATTAAAATTGATTATAACTTATCGCAACTGACTCAAATGACTAAAATAAATTGAGACAAAGTGAAACTACTCGAAAGTTGATTCGACGATTAACCAAGACTTACCAAATCTATTAACCCTCCGGTCGTCGGGTGGCTGATGTGTACCACATTCGGTCGAGTGGAATCTGTGAGGACCATAATTAAAGTAACAAAAATTTAAACAAACTTTTTTTATGTCAATATCCTATTAAAATAATAATTTCTAAACCACATTTGATATAATTTACAAAATATTGTATTATTAAAACTAGTTTTTCTATATGTTGGTCAGGGCTATAAAATGCCTTGTAATTTATTAATTTTTTTTTTAAATGAGTGGAAAAAATAGAAAATTAAATCTATCACATTTTTATTAAAATATATATGTTACAGGAAACTCAAACACACAAATTTTACTAACACAAGGGAATTAAATAACCGGTGACACAAACTGTAGTGGTTCAATCTTTGACCACCATTTCCTCAAAACAATCGCGACAACAAACTGTTACGTTATCTAAACACAGCCAATTCTTAGAAACTTTGCAAAAAAATTTGGTTTTTCGTGTCTTTTGAAATATTTATAATTAACTCTTTAGCCAGGCTGTGGTTCTGATACATCCTCCCGAAGATTACCTGTAAGCCTCATAACTGAGCTTCTTACAGTCTTTGGTAAATGTTTGTCGATCTCTCTTTTTTTCATATTGTCTTGCAAAATTCTTCTGAAACAGCCTGCGACTTAGAATATTCGCCATCCGGGTCTTTAGAAATGAGATGGCACTTAAGTTGAAAAGAATAAATCGATCAAGATTTGTTAAAAATTCGATCGGGTGTGGTCTGTCAGGACAGAATACTGGACACACAGACCACATCCGATGATCGGAGGGTTAAAATTGATTATAACGTATCGTAATCGGTTCAAATGACTAAAATAAATTGATATTAAGTGAAGCTAACCGAAATTTGAATTGACGACTATACAAAACTAACCCAATCTATTAAAATTGTTTTTAACGTATCGGAAACGGTTCAAATGACTAAAGTAAGTTGACTTTGAGTGAAACTAACCGAAACTTGATTGAACGACTAACCAAAATTACAAATCTATTAAAATGAATTATAACGCGTCGGAACCGGTTCAGATGACTAAAATAAGTTGACACTAAGTGAAACTAACCGAAAGGTGATTGGACAATTAACCAAATCTGTACAAATATATTAAAATTGATTATAGTGTATCGGAACCGCCTAAAATAAGTTGAGACTAAGTGAACCTAACCTAAAGTTGATTTGACGACTAACCAAATTTATTCAAATTGGTTACAACATATCGGAACCGGCTCAAATAAGTAAAATAACTTGAGACTAAGTGAAACTAACCGGAAGTGGATTAGGCGACTAAATAGAGGAACCAAGTTTATTAAACTTGATTATAACGTATCGGAACCGACTCAAATGTCTAGAATAATTTGAGACTAAGTGAAACTAACCGCAAGTTGATTAGGCGACTAACCAAAACTAACCAAATTTATTAAAATTGATTATAACGTATCAGAACCAGCTCAAATAAGTGAAATAAGTTGAGACTAATTGAAACTAATCAAACGTTGATTAGACGACTAACCCAAACTAACCAAATCTATTAAAATTGATTATAACGTATCGGAACCGACTCAAATGACTAAAATAAGTTGAGACTAAGTGAAGCTAACTGAAAGTCGGTTAGACGATAAACTAAAACTAACCAAATCTCTTAAAATTGATTGTAACGTATCGGAACCAGCTCAAATAAGTAAAATAAATTGAAACTAAGTGAAACTAACCGATAGTTGTTTAGACGGCTAATCAAAACTAACCAAATCTATTTAAATTTATTATAACGTATCGAAACTGACTCAAATAACTGAAATAAGTTGAGACTAAGTGAAAATATCCGAAAGTTGATTAGATGGCTAATAAACCAAAACTAACCAAATCTATTAAAATTGATTATAACGTATCGGAACTAGCTGTAAAATAATGTGAGACTAAGTAGAACTAACCAAAAGTTGATTAAACGACTAACCAAATCTATTAAAATTGATTATAACGTAACGGAACCGGCTCATATAAGTAAAAAAGTTCAGACTAAGTGAAACTAACTGAAAATTGATTAGACGACTAACCAGAACTAACCAAATCTTTTAAAATTGATTATAACGTATTGGAACCGACTCAGAAGTGAAACTAACCGCGTTAGATCGGAGATTGAGAGACGACCCGAATGCAGTTTTTACAACCACCACTAATGTTATAAATTGTAAAATCGATCGAAACTTGAAGTAATATGCATTTATGTGGTATATTTTGGTAAACTAAACTTACGTAATCTGCTTAAAGTCATTTTTTACATTAAATTGTGTTAAGGGTGAGTGAGGGTGACTTTTACTTTCTCACGACAGACTAGTCGTGTCTCATATCGTTAGACCGAGGAATGTCAGACGAATCGATTGCAAATGGTCTTTTGCTTTTTCAACCACACTTATAACGTTATAAATTGTAAAAAAGAACGAAGCTTCAAGCAATATGCATTTATTTGATATATTTTGGTAAAGTAAACTTACGTAATCTAACCTGATCTCACCCAAACTTCTATCAACTATTATTATATTTCCACATAATTATGAGTTTTCTCAGATCTCACATTTAATGAGCGTTGCATTCTTCTTCGGCATTTTCAATGTCTCCCCCGATTGCATCTTTGTGAAGGACTGTGAATTTTTTCATCAAGTGCAGGTAGTACCACCCGGTTTTGGGTCAATTTATGCATTTTGCCCATTGTTATCTGTTCATAAATACTGAAAATGGTACGCCAAAAGCGTGCTGGTTGGATACTCGTAGAAATAATTTAAATTTAAGGAAATATTATGTTAAAAAAAATTATATATAATATTTACATAATATACATAGATAAAATAATTATTAGTATACGTTATTATACAACAATTAAATTATAATAGATTATATTCTTCGTCTTTTGAAGAACTGTCATCACCTCTTGACATTATACTTAAAGGGTCGACCCATGGCCGTAGACAGGATTTTTTTCTCAAGGGGGGCGAACCAGTGGTAGCCGTCGTGGAAGGCTTAGCTGGAAATATTTGGGGGTGCCACGCCCAATTTTTACCCAAAAGTCGATAAAATCTTTAAAAGAACAAGGATTCGGCACCCTCTTAAATGGCATGACATGAACGGTATGTTGCAAAATGGGTCGGTTAAATTCCCAGGGGGCCTGTCTACGCCCATGGGTCGACCGTCTGATCGATCAGGTTGCCAAGATCCCACATTTCCTCTTCCTGTTTGATCATATTATGCTGGACTCCTTTTCGCCAGTTCTCAGGTGTCACTTCCTTAATGGCTTGATCAAACAATAGCTTAACATTCTGTCATTTGCAACACGTTTTTCTTATTAAAGTTAGTAAGCAGGTAAAGATGTTTATTAAAAAAAACAAGCCTAACACCGGAGAGTCGTGTTTGCAATACCCGGCTCCGGGAGTGGAGTCGTAAAGCACCACCAATTCTTCCCAACTAAACTGGAAAAGCTCAGCTGGTATACGGGGTTGTTAGGCACGCTTATCAAACAAAGAAACTCAATTTTAACTTAACAAGAAAACACAATCTTAATTTAAGGATCAATCTATTTGCTTCTGGGTTTTTTTTTTTCAGCAACAATATTACAGTGAGATTTTTGCAATTTGAAACACAAGGGAATGTCAAATGACTATTAAAGTAATTAATGATAAGGGTACAATATGATGATTGTACGGAGACCAATTCTGTTGTTAACTCGGAACTGTATGCCTTACACTTAAACGCTCTAAATACTAAAATACGAAGTGATCACTTTGGTTTACCTAAGCTTATTACATATACGTATGCGTGCGCTGGTAGCTGCACCAATTATAAATGTAGCGATAATAATATGTATTGATAAAGGCCACAATAATTATATCAATCGACCTGATAAACGAATTAATAAATGAAGATTAAAATTAGAATAAAATTATTGAAAGCTATCTTAATGCTTGGCTGTCATGCTTGATTTATATTTATAGATTAAAAGCGATTATATCAATCGGTCAGAAAAATAAATTACTAATGCCCGGTTTCTGAAGTACCAGATATCTAGTGTATAAAGTTATGAAGCCTATAATTACTATGGTTACAATTGTGTTAACAATCGTTGCCATAGGAAATATTTGAAGAATAAAGTTATCCATACTTTAAGAAACTGGGCATAAGTAAAATTAATCTATCTTAAAGCTCGCTTAAAGCTTGGCCGACAAGACTAAAATGATAAAATAAACTTAAGCTTCTGTACGATACCTTTTAGATACGGTCGTCGAGCTCAGTAGTGGAGGTAGGAAGTACCTCTGGTGAAGGCGCCGGGCACCTGTAGCCAAGTCCAAGTACTGCTACTCGATGGCCCCGAGGGTAAAACTAGCAGAAAACTTGTAGCCCGGCGATAAAATTGGCCCGGAGATAAAATATGTAGCCCGGTGATAGAATCTGTAGCCCGGTGATAGAATCTGTAATCCGGTGATAGAACTGGTCTATAGTCCGGTGGTAGAATTGGCCCGGAGCAAAAACCCTGTAATAACCCAATACAAATTAGACAAAACCCCTTACATCAATGAAAAACTATAGCCCCTCTTGCATAAATATATTTTCTTTATAAAACAAATCCCCCCAAAAATTATCAATGGATTGGCAAATAAAAGAAATACAGAAGGTACAAACAACTTGAATATAAAAAAGAGATAGGCATGAATCACCTCTAAAAGAAAATATAAACTATATATAACCCCATATGATCAACTCTAAAGTCACATTAAAATAAAAATTCAGATATAATAAAAGGGAATAGATAAGATAACTCATGAAATGCAATGCAAATGGTGGTCAATGTACAAAAAAAGGTTAACACAGATAAAGCAATTAAATCGTTAAATTAGACAAAAAAACTGTAGCAATAATTGCCTCGCTCGTGACGGAGGGTGGCTAGAGAGTCGACGGTCTCGGTTTTGTAAGATGAGCTCGGAAGCCTCTGGAAATAATGGAAAAGGGCCATTAGCATCCACGTGCTTCACAAGCAATAGAAAAAAAATTAATTCCAGAAAACGCTTACCTAGTGCAATACGAATATCCCAATACCTTGGTAGCGTCGAGCACTGTTAAGGGACTCACTCAAAGATCCCTGGAAGAGTAGTAGCACAATATAGAAAGTTGAGTCCACTAAGACTGCACTAAAGCAAAAACCTTCCTTTATCACCAAAGGGTATTTCTAGAAGAACGAAATCATCGGTTTCAGTCAATATGCCTTTTTCCACTTCCACGGAATTAGAGAACTAACGTCAGATCAGAAAGAAGTGATAGAGCTGAAAATGCCAAGCGATTTGGTACGAGGAATAATTCTAAGATAATAAACGACTTAGTTCTCGTTTATTATGGTTGCAAAACGACGGCGGGAGCCACAATTAATGAGCTGAAATTAAATTGTTCAAGAAATACTAGAGAATATTGCCCAAGAAAATGATAAACTTTTAAAAATCTAAATCGACAGTAGCAATTATGGGAAATAGCTCATTCCTACTACCCAGTGCTACCAACAGTACCAACTGAATATTGCGAACATTGCAGCATGTCGCGTGAAAAGATAAATATAACTATCTCAAACCAGTCAGAGGTCCCAAAAAGTTATCAGAAGTTATCAAAAG
This sequence comes from Pissodes strobi, assembly GCA_016904865.1. Classification (NCBI taxonomy): domain Eukaryota; kingdom Metazoa; phylum Arthropoda; class Insecta; order Coleoptera; family Curculionidae; genus Pissodes; species Pissodes strobi. The sequence continues at coordinate 104,163 of MU183797.1, forward strand.
TTATGAAATATTTAAACCGAAAATAAAATATGAATTTAACGGATTTAATGAGGCTTTACAGTAGGCTTTATTAACCCAATTCTTAAAAATATAGAACGGTTTGCTGGCCGTTTTACGGTAATGTAATATAAATTAAGCAAAGTTATACCAATAACATAATATCCTATTTTAGTAATTTGATCACATCTAAGCGATCTGTGGTTCGCTTATCAACTAAAATAAATATAGTCACAAAGTGCCTGAGGGCTACATAAAAGAAAGGGATGATCAAAATAGCTACGCAAGGCCACAACAGTGTTATAAAAGCTAATACAAATATATCGTTAACCTATATTTAGAATAAAATTAATTTACATTAATAAATGCGGCAACCTTAAGCTTATTGACAGCAAATCGAATCAATAAATTTAGAATTAATTAACCGAAGAGTATTGACTCCTTTTCAATAATTCTTACCGCAAAATACAGCATCTTTTTTTTTGCAAAATGCAGCGTATAAAATGAAATTTAAAAATATTTTACACTGGCCAAATCGAACTCTTACACATTTTAAATGCCGTGTTTTGTCTTGCTACAAGTCCTTTCACTCGCGCCGATATAAGTTATATAGGATTTAGTTCGCAATGATATGACGGTAAGCGCAGCACATTTACATTATATTTTTCTGCTATATCTTCCAAGGCATAGTTCATAAAACGATTTTTGTGTAAATTTGCATGGCTAGTAGTTTTTATCAAATTGGGTTCAAATTCAATACCTTTGTTAGTAGGCCAGTCGATAATTTCTTGTTTTCTCCATGATGAAGTTGGTGTCTCCTCTATGCGTCGTGAATGATAGCTTGCGTTATCCATAACCACCACCGAATCAGCCGGAGCAAATTTTATCATTTCACCAAAATAGTCTTCGAAAACATCAGAATTCATGTCCTCATGGTCCGGCACGACTGAAAGATTAGCAAACCTTCTTTTAAAAATCCCTCTTCGCTTCCGAATGCACTTTAATACCCGTTGACAGGCCTTCCATGAAAGCTTGGCGGGCACTGGTTATATTTTTGTCTTGCCAAATTTTTTGTACTATATAACTATCATTGATCCACGTCACATCAAAATATTTTTTTTGCTCCCTGCGGTACTGCTTTATACTTCTCAAGTATTTTCTTCGCCAGCAAACAATTTCATCGCTTTTCAGTAAAAGTGCTTTTTGGTTATGTTTTTCCCAGGTAAATTCTATATTTTTTAAAGTTTTCCATACGAATTTTCTAGTGATCAAAGCAATACTGTCATCTTGGCCAAGCTCCATCAAAATTTTATCGAGGGTGGGTGTCTCGTTTTTAGAATCAAAGGAGTGAACCTTTGTTAGAATTACACATTTGGCGTCTTCATCAAGGAGTTTTGCTGGTCTTACTTTCTCTCGCGCAATAATTTGAAAACGGTGGACTTTCCAATTCCAGTCATTCGAATACATCGTTCAACATTTTCTTGTACAGTGAAACTAGGGTAATCGTGTTTTATGCAATCGTATACATTTAAAATAATAACTTTTTCACTCACTGATAGTGGAGAATTATTAGAACTTTTTTCCATTGGAGTGAATGTCGCCATTTTATTAATACCCTTATTGTCGCCATTTTATTAATACCCTTATAATGCTGTTAACACTATGACGTAGCAGCGTAACATCTTTAAAACACCATTAAGAAGTATTTATAATCTGTGTCTTTATTACCTGCCTCAGTAGGTATAGAAAAGGACTACAGAAATTTAAAAGGATCATAAATCTAATCTATAGAGTAATAACACCTCATTAGCGTTGCAAAAGGACTACAAGGGTAAAAAGTTTACCTACGCCCATGGACGATCACGAAATTCAGCTTGAATTCCCCATTTTATTTCTATATACATTTCTGAATCAGACTTTACCATCAAGGAACCTGTGTTTTAGAGAATGTGTGTGCAAAAGCAGTTATTGCTTATTTTTGGTATCACTGCAACTGCTATGTTAGAATAGATATATTTTTTCCTCATAAAAGTTACAAAGTTGCATGTTGACTTAAAATCCGTTTATGACTATATTCGTTATGTTATCGCGTTCGTTTCCAAATGAAGTTCGCCATTAAGTCCTTTCACTTGAACATAAAATGCAAAATTATCTTAATCGCTCTTAGGCAACCTAAACCGGAACTATGAATGGTCGAATCTGAGAACAGACGGCATCTCTTCCGGCACAATCTTTTGTTTTCAGTTAAGTCTAGCGTTGTCGGAATCCTTGGTCCTTGTGAGCAATCTGTAGCGATTGTAGCGAGGGAAACGCGGGTGCTTTGCCTTCTTTTCAAGGTTAAATTAGACGGGCGGTGCCTCTTTAGCGGATGTCATGCATATTTCAGATTTTGCTTGACTGCTTCTTTTCTTTTTAAGGCTGATTTGGGAAGGTGTTGTTGCAACAAACATATTCTTATATAATGTGCATCGCTGTATGCAAAAAGGGATCTGGATGGTTGCCGATTTAGGCAACCGATAGAGGTTTAACGCGAAAGCAGTTAAATTGATCTCAAATCAAGTAAAATCTGAATAATATTGCATAGATTAATTCAAAACTTACCAGCTCAAGAGTTATCGCACAAATTTATACTCCGTTATGGAATATTTTCAGCCACCATAGGATTTTATGTAAAATTAAGAACGCTTGAAATGGAATCAGTATTTCTATATCAGATTGACCCATTAGTGGATGGCAATCATTAGACAATTATCGCAAGGCTAAATGTTTTGATGACAAAAATAGCCAAAATGATAATTCATAAGATGCTTAATATAAAAACGTTTTCTACAGCTAAATATTTCCTAATTATGCTAAAATTCCCGCCGCTTCGTAGCCCTTTTCCATGGGACGTTTCTACTAAAATCGTACGGAGCAGGAGCTAAGTGATGCCGATTTTTTTTATGTTCTGCACACACAAAAGGAAAATCATATACCTACCACTCAACGAGTGGTGTGCGTGTGCGGAGATGACGGTGGACGATGGACTTGAAAATGATGCCGGTTGTGGTGGTTTAACCAAATAAATTTTCTTGAAAGTTCAAGAATTATTGCTGACGTTTAAAATACAGTTCAAAACCAGGTTCAAACATGGAATGAAATCGCTGCTAATGTTAACACTCATTTACTGAACATTTGTACGTGTCTGTAAATGTGTGAAAAAAAATTAATGCTAATTGAAATATTTAAGATGCCTAACTAAATAGCAATTTCAAAATTGAGATTTTGGATTTAAGCCCATCAATATTTTTGTACATATTATGGAGGGACATAGGGTTCTTGATTTTATGGAGACAAATTATGATTTTACATGCAAACTATAGTAGTACATAAAGATGTACAGGGTGGCTCGAATTCGAGTCTATGCATGAAGATCTCGAAAACCATAAGAGATACAGTGTCAGTAAAATTAGGGCAAAATTGCGCATTAAGGTGCCTACATATATACTATTTAGAAAGTTTAATAAATTACGAGTAGTTCCGGAGATATCCGAAAAAAAAAAAAAAAAAATTTGAAAAATGGTTTTATTGAAGTAAAACTTCTTTAGCGAGGGTAAAGTCAAAAAAATGAAACGCTTATCAAAGTTGAAACGGTTTTCAAAGTGAAACGCCCCTCTAATTAAGCATGTTCCAGTATAGCTAGAGGGCTGAAATTTTCAGGACATGTAGCCGGGGTAAAATGAGGATCCTGGACGAAAACTGAACCCCGTTCAGCCAGGAGAAGGTGCGCCTCATGGGGGCTCTAATTTAAAGAGGGGACTTTGAAAAAAAAACGCTTTTTGCCGATATCTCTGCAACGGATCCTCGGATCGAAAATCTTGCAAGCAATGACCCCGTGAGCACGGGGTCATCAAAATTTTTCGAAAAAAATTGGAAAAAATAAAAAAAAAACGTGAAAAATTGTTCAGAAAATTAATAAACGTATTATAAAACGAAATAAGAAAAAAAAATAATAATAAAAAAAAGAGAATCACTGTTTTCGGCGAAAAAAGGCGAAGGAGTTCAGCTTCGAGGTCGAAGATGTCAAAAATAGGAAAAAAATGCTCTTTATAATTTTTTTTTGAAATAATTAAAAAATTGAAAATTTTTTTAAAAAAATCGGAAAGGTAATAAATAAAACGAAATAAGAAAAAATAATTATTGAAAAAATATAACAACATTGTTCGGAAAATTAATAAAAGTATTATAAAATCAAATAAGAAAAAACTAATAATTAACAAAAAAAAAATTGTTCGGAAAGTTAATAAGATTATTACAAAACGAAATAAAGAAAAGAAATTAATAAAAAAAAGTTAGAGAAACGCGGTTTTGAGCGAAAGAAAAGTTGAAAGAAAGGAAAAAAACGGCATAAGTTGAGAAAAAGAGCCTAAAAATGAAAACTCAATTCCAAATATCTCATTCAGAAGTTTCTCTTCAGTTGTGTGCTTATAATGGTGACGCACATATTTTTTTTACTGAGCTTATTTAAAAATGAATTTCAAATTGAATTGCACTTTTGCATTGCCACTTTTTCCGCTCTATCCAATGGTGATATACAGTTTGGAGTCCAACGTTTCGTCTTCACGGGGTCATTAATTCTCTTTTTTTAAATAGGAAAATTCGAGTACCTTGGATCGAAATTCATATATGCAATTGGAACTATAAAACTGACAGATTCGCTAACCCAAAGTTGCCTAGCGAGAAAGAAATGAAAATAAAAAACGTGATTCGTGTGTCACTTCTGTAAATAAAGATAGAATTATTGTTACGAAATGATATGATAATAAAGCAGTTATAACTGTATCAAACTTTCTTGGATCCAGCAACACAGACATTTGCAGGAGATAAAACAAAACGAAAAAAGATTACATTCACATTCCAAGACCTGAAGTTATCCAAAGGTATAACAATAATATGGGAGGTATGGATAAACTCGATTTTCTTCTGAGTTAATACCGATCTTACTAAGATCAAGGAAGTGGACAGTAAGAATGATAATGGCGTCGGGCATCAAACCCGATACCTCTACGCCTTGTCACTGGAATGCTTTTGTCAAAAATGAATATAAGTATACAGACCGGTACAATACATAATTAATTGTTTATCATTATGCTTTTATGTTTATAATTTGGTAGTTAGGTAGATGTTATTCGAATTAATATATTACAGACTGACAAGATGTACAGGTATTTAAGACTTTCAATTGCATTTTACTGGCTGTTTCTCTTTATCGCTTGGCTGAAGTCATCTTGAGCAGACTTTACCTAAATCTATGTTAAACAGCCAAATATAGACAACGTTTAAATTCTCTCTGCGTGTAGACACGTCAGTCTTATTCAATATCCAAGAAAAATGTACTAGACGCACTTAAAGACGATTTAATCTTAAAATATTTTTGATAGCGACCATAATTTTTGCAGTAAAAATTATGAATTAACTTTGAACGAACTTAAATTATAGGCATAGTACCGTCCATTAATGTGATAAAAATGCCTACCTTTACACAAGCCTAGAGAATATTTAGTCCCTGAAGTGTATATTGCTGCAACCGTAGTTGTTAATTCACGGCCTCCGATTGATCAATCCGCAGCTGACCCCTCAATTCTGTCAAATTTGGCAGTGTACTTAGTCTCAAAATGGGTTTTAAATTGCGTTCTTTTATAACAGCGACATACGAAACACAATTGCTTTTCTTGAATATTTACAATTGAATACAGGTTTATCCACTTTTCTTTTGATTCGTACTGATTGATTGATTGATTCATCGATGTTATATAACCATCGAAATAATTTGCGAAAGAATATTGTTACGAATTTCGTAAATTCAATTTTTTTGATTCAATGCTATGCAAACTTCTGAATACTCAATTAATATTATAACAGCTCTGATACGGTGAGGTCGGGCGTTATTGTTCATAAAAACAAAAGCATCACCAATAGCTCCTCTCCATAGTCCGACGTAAGGATCTAGAATTTCTCTAATGTATCTGTCTCCAGTCATTGTGCCCTGAACATAAATTAATTCTGTGCGACCATTTGATATGATACCAGCCCAGAACATAGCACTTCCTCTTGCAAAGGGTGGCATGGGGCGTGTATGAGCAAGCTGGGCAGTTGTTGTTGGCTTCCTCCATTCACGTATGCCATGACTATCCTGCACCAAACAAATTCTTGAATCGACAAAAAAACATAGAGTTCCAAAATTCTGCAGGTAAAGCCACTTGCTCTTGAGCCCACTGTAGTCAACGAACTTTGTGCTCAGGTTGTAGTCTAGGTACTCTCATTGGTCGGCGACACCTCAAACCTGTGGCGAGTATTCGTCTCCGCAAAGCAGAGACCGATACTTGAACTCCCAAGGCATGACGCATATCTCTTTGGAGTTCTGGTATTGCCATGGTCCGGTTTCTTCGGATAGTTAAGTGAATATAACGGTTCTGTTGTTGATTAGTGAATAATGCAGTGAAAGAAATAAGGGCAGGACACGCCGTCCACACAAATTGTGCATATAATAAAATTAAGACTCAGATAAGAAACAATTAAAAAGTTATCTACATGATAATATTAAATGGAAGAGATAGAATAAGAAGTAGGAAATAGAGGAGAAACTAAGAAATGAGTATATACAGGAAGTATAAAAATGTGAAAATCACAAGTCAGACACATGGAAATCAAAATATACGAGGAACTAAAAGATGAAATAAGTTTCATAAAAAGGATATATAAACATAATGACAATATATAAAGAATTAAACCAGTGTATTAAAGATGGATATCTACAAACATAGGGAAAGTCATACAATGCTATTATCTAAGGTACTACTGTCACAGAAACTAAATAAATACAAAAAAAAGCAAACGAAAAGAAATATAAGTAAAAAGAAACCGGAAACTAAGTAAGAAGTAACCAAAAACTAAGCAAATACAAAGAAACCAAAAGCTAAGAAGACATCAGAAACTAAGTAACTGAGAAGAGGACACACGGAACGATAGGACAGAAAATACGACAGATATGAATATACAATTAGTTATACAGGAGGCAGAAACAGAAAAATATAATGAAATTAAGGGTAGTACAAGTATAGATGAGAAAAAGGAGGATGACTTCGATGGAAGACTGTTAGCGATTTTAGGGAAAAAATAATGACAGTGCGCAAAGTATCTACAAACCCAGGTGTCAATGATAAATACCTTAGATATTAGGGAAAATCATAATAAGACACTTAGCAGTGCGAAAAAGTAGTATAGAGCATATAGAAAATTATAAGATACATTTAAAATGAAAACTATGTACTTAAAGTAGAAAACAGAGTACATAGATTTTAGAATGGAAAATAGAGTACATAGATATTGTATATACTTAGAGTAGAAAATAAAGCACATAGAAAAATATTAAAGGCACTTAGAGAAGCAAACAGAGATATATTAGAAAGATGGAACTAGAATTTGGAACACAAGCGTTATTGACAACTATCTAAGATACTAGATAAAGTCATAATAAAAACATGAAGGCGTCCAAATAGATGATATAGAAAGTTAATAGAGAGAAAAATAAAACAAAAACGTTTAGTTAATATATGTGAATAATAAAGTATAAATGGAGAAATGAAACTTTAGTAAAGTTATAATGAGAACACAATTGTTTTCGATTAATACCGTACAGGGAAAGTCATAGAAAAACATGTGAGCGTTTCAAGTGAGGAGAAACTAAGAGAAATAAGTAAAAAGAAGTTTAAAGGGAAACTAGGTAGAAGACGAGCTAAAGAGAAAACATATAGGCATAGGCTATATGTAAAACGGAATTAGGCAGTGATGAAGTTTAGAATATGAACATAAAAACTAGCTGATAGATTAAGAAATATACTAGTAAAAATGGGATATAAATAGTGTAAAATAATGCATACATAAACGCCTAATACATATAGGATATGAGATATAAACGTATGACAAACAGTAATATATATGAAGATAATAAAATAATATATGCATCACAGACATATAATATACATACCAAAACTCTACACAAGCGCAACAGGTTTCGGAGCCTCGAACGCCATGTATTAGAGAATAAAGGCAGCGCCACGATGTCCAAAGAAAAAAAGGGGACCTAGAAAGAAAAAATGTTGTAAAATAATGCAGTGAAAGAAATAAAGGCAGGACACGCCGTCCACACAAATTGTGCATATAATAAAATTAAGACTCAGATACGGAACAATTAAAAAGTTATCTACATGATTATTAAATGGAAGAGATAGAAAGATACATAAGGAAAAAATACCCTTCTTAGACTCAATATTATGTTACAGTACTCTATTAGTGCTAATACACCACTGCTATAGCCATGAAGTAGAGGTCTCAGCAGGGGCCATATGGAAACTCTTCCCTGAAACTATATCCTACGAGGGAAGTATCCCTCTAACATACAAACTACCTTGGGTAGAAGAAATAATAAATATTCCAACCCCAATAAGAGGACAATGCCTAGACACAGAAAAGGACGAATGCAGAACCTTAAAATATATGGAAGGAATATCAACAGCGTTAGAAATGGAAATAGATGATTTAAGGGAAAATTATAAGATAACTCACCTAAAGGAAACTGCAATATCCAAACGGGCCATATCCTTATCATTTATCGCCGATGGACTGGCAGAAGCTAGATTCCATGGTCATGGACGAAGATACGTAAAGACAGCGGCTGGACTCAATAACAAAAGGGCTCGAATCGACTATTGGCATAGTGGGACAACAATCCATCCAACTAGAACAGGCCCAGCAAAAGACAGCAACAGCCCTAAAAATAACAGAGGATAGAATAAAAAATCTAGAGGATTATGCTGAGAAAATGAACAACAAAATTAGAACAGAAGAAAATACTCAGGATAACTTAATTCTAGCTACATTAAAAACAAACAAAATAATAAGAGATATTTCCATAGCGATCCTGAAACCATCCATCCTGAGAGAAGATCTCAAAAGTCTCGCCGAGGAACTTGAGAAAGGTAGCTACGAATTAACAATCCCGCATGTTGATATATCAAAGTACTATGAACTCCCTATCAATGAATCACAGGACCAGTTGATAGGTCAACCTATCGATTTAATAAACTTGATTAACTTTTTATTGATCTGACGCTATTACCGCTACCATGTGTATAGTCTAGAGTAATTTTGTTTAATGATCATTGTATTTATACCGCATATATTTACCGGCTACCTGATTTGTCATTTTTAATTTATCGCATATTTTAGTGATTTAGTACCGCGATAGTGTAGCAAAATACCTTCTTTAAAGTGCCTCTTATTTAATTGAATTTTAGGTAATAGTAAGATGCCAAGACATAGGGTAGAGCTTTATAACTTATTTTATTTGAGGTATCTTCAAATTAATTGAAAATCAAAATTTGATGAAATTGTCCCGAAAGGATTGTGCAATTTTTTTATAGTTTAATAAATAGTTACCTAAAATCCCGATGTCTTTTTGGTAAGTTAGTATCAATCGTATCGTTCTCAATAAATATCTATATTTTTTAAATATCTTGATAGTCATATTTAGGATATTTTTAGTACCCTATTTTTATGGATCAATAATCATTTATAAATTACTTAAATTTCTTATAAAAAGTTTAGTGGCGCGCTACTCCAACTGCCAAAACTCTTCGACCCACGCCTTTAAAAAAAATAATCCGCTGGTAAACCTGGCATATAGCCTAATGAGTCATTAGCATTTAAAGCTACAAATTTAGTATACAACGCTTAAGGCTGGTTACAATGTATTCTCCTCAGTTTTCCAACTATAAAAAGATATATACTTGAGTCTGATGTCAAAGATGCCTAGGTAAGTACCGCCCTCGGATGCCGATGGTGCAGAACTGTTCATTTACCTCTACTAGTGTGTTATCTTAGACTTGCTAAGCTTAACTTCTGATTGATAAAGTTCGCTAATATTGATTAGTCAGAAACAATTTACTTAAATACATTTTCAAGAGTGAGAGGAATTCATTAAGGTGACAACGTGCTCCTTTTTCTCACCCCTGTCCTCATCGTGAATTCGTTGCCCATCGTTTCTTTTATTACTCATTTCATTATCTCTGCCGACTAAATCAACTAACCATTTATACCTATTACTCCTGTTATGTTATTGGCATAATCTTCTTGTCTTTTGAAAAATAGTTTGCGCGTGCATTTTATTGTTAAATTTAATGTATTTGTTCGGGCAATTTTCCCATCATTCAGTTACGTACAACTATGTTAATTAATAACAATTGTAACGGTTCAAATGCAATCATACAGAGAGTTATTCTGGCAATTGCGGTTCGTTTGTCCGCATAATATAATTAGGAGTAAAAACGGTCATAATTAAGCACAAATCAAATTTGAACGATCGACAATAGAGTATGGAAATTCTTATTACCCACCGGCAGAATAATAATGTAAATTCACAAATACGCCTATTTTATTTTAAATATCTAAATTTGTATTAAATTAATTATGAGTGATTATATTCTCTCTAAAATAATTTTATCGTGCGTTCTATTTTGTTGTGACGCATGCAGTTTTATCATTGCCACTAAATCTAAAATGAGCCAACTATTGAGTGAGTAGTAAAGTGAAAAGAAGCAGAGCTTATTTTGAACTTGAACTTAAATGGTGTGGTTAGTTTTAGCTAATGACATCTGTTTTTATATCGTAGAATTTAATTCTATAACAAATACTACTGGGAAAAGTTCTCGAGTATAGCCTTTGACTTTCCTTGGCCGTTAGGTCAAACAAATAAGGGAGATTTCCTTTTTAATTGAAAATTAAGCCTTTTAAATGGAAAATTATCGGGGATTTTAAACCAATAAGGAGCTTGAATTGTATAAACAAGAAATTCATAATTATGAATTATAATACATGGCAGCAACAATTGATTATAATAGAAACTTAAACACAACCAATTTATTCATGGCATATTACGCTTTTACTATGGCAAATATAATTTATTTTTGCTATAAAAAGCTGGAACTACTCCTGGGTAATAAAATTCAAGAAGCACATCCTCTAGAAAGACAAAATACACAAAAACTAAGGCTCGCGTTATTAATATGATCCACTTTTCTTCGGAAAATGCGTGGCATTAAATTTCAGTCACGATTTTCCGATTTTTCGCCACGACGCTTCCTTCTCGCGATGTTTGTTATCAATTAGAGGAGCAGAACCCGTAAAACGTCTCCTTAAAGGATTTAGAAAACATCTTTTCTCAATTCTACAAGGTGGTCAACGAAAATGCCGATTTAGAAAGCTACTGGCTCGTCACGCTCTGAAACTAGACCAGGTATAACTACTAATAATTACCTATTATGAAACAAGTAAAGCAATTAAACATACCGTTAAACGAATGGTCACCAAACTAACCAGGACATGATCATGTACTTTTCACACTTTCGAGTTTTCTAAGATGCAATACTAACTAGCTATGTCCTAGTTAGTTAGATAAATAGGTTAAAATCATCCGTGAAATAAGAATTTGTATGACTAGTAACGATTTATTAAAATAATCAATTAATTATATAAAAATCTTAAAAAAAAACTTAAAACTTGTTTTATGCTAAACGTAAGTACTAGAATATTAATGCGCAATAAAATATATAAAAGCAAACAAATGGTTTGAAACAATCTCACTTCAGTATTTAAATATATATAAAAATCACAAAATGGCGACGCAAAAAACAAACAAAACCAACTCACCTGCGACGGAAGAGTGAAAAACCATAGTAAAGAAATTGAGTTTAAACACCAAACCAATAATACCTAAAAGACAAATCAATTATATGGCCTTGGACTCAAAATAGGTCGGATGAATGATCCCGCACAAGGTATTTCGAAAACAATTCTCTACCGCGGAATCAACAACACTGTCACCACAATTGCCGACCTTTTAAAAGTGTCGCTAGGTCTTCCCTAGATGGAGGTGCTAAAAAAAAGGCTTCGCATAAACTCCACCAGATATCCCCTTTTTCCAAGATGTAAATCAGCCAATCCCTACCAACCACATGTTCACTGACAACAGTTTTGCCGTCAACATTTGGAACAATAAGGCAAAGTTCTGACATAATTACCACACTTGTAATCTCAAATATTGACACACAGGTAGCTGTATCAAAATCAAATTTTTACAAGTCATAGATCGATATATAGGGATTCCCAGTAACACATTCCAAGTTGCTGATAAATTTCAATAAAAGACATATTATTCTACACGATTCCGAAATGTCAGACACGAAATAAAACTAATTTTAACGAGGGTTACTTTTAAGAAAACCAACGAAAATCCGGATAAAATGGCATCTCTGTTGGTATATGGCCGCAGTTAACCTCTACCAGGTGCTTCCTTGGTTGTTTTCACCTCTATTTACACTTAAAAATAAAAAAAATAAATAAACTAACAGCGAATAGTTTTCCACACGCTGCGATAAACAAAGGGAAGTAAATACCAACCGTCTAAGAATATAAACAAGAAAACTAGTTGCTCCAAGGAATTTTTATGGATTGCACTGGAATAAGAGTCTCCGACAATTATACAAACTTCTTATTTTATGAAATTAAAGAATCATGATTCTATTTTAGTGCAAATCTTGAACAAAGCTAAACATTGTTGACAAGCTAGTTCTAGAAACAAAATTGGAGTTGAAGCTCTTGAAACTTACTTCTCCGGAGGACACTAATACAAAATAATATTGCTCAATCAGAAGGCCAAAACATTATGACAAGACATGGACACGAATTCCTGGATTTACCTGAAATTTACGACGGTGACAATGTATGCGGTTAATTTATATGATGATACTATTCTTACGAGTGCTTTCCTTTTTGAAATTGAATTAATATCTAAAGAAACCCATATTTCGTAATTGTTCTAACTAATTCTTGAAGGAATAGCGAAAGACCACTAAATGAACAAGTAAAGTCATGGTTTAAATGGTAAATGAAATTTAACTAAGTTAAATAAAACAACAATAGATAAGATTTATATAGAATGGTGAAAAAAACCTTAATGGCCGAGTACTAGATGCAATTTAGCTTTAATGAGCGATCAAAAATGTTGCCATTTTTGGACCGTTACAGGCCTTACAGACTTTATGCCTATATTTAGATCCCAACTTGCAGGTATTTAAAATTTTAAATACAAAAGTCGTATGGTTTTTCATGAACGGGAAGGATTTAATTGGGCTTTGCAAAGCTGTTACAAAATATCAATTTGCATTTTTTATATGATTTATTTATCGAACAAGAAAACCAACGAAAATCTGAATAAAATGGCATTTATGTTGGTATATGGCTGCAATTAACTTTTACCAGGTTCTTCCTTGGTTGTTTTCACCTCCATTTACACTTTAAAATTGAAAACACTAAAGAAAGAAAGGTAAATTACAAAATAAATAGCGAAAAGATTTTCCACGCGCTACCAAAAATAAAGGGAAGTAAAGCCGAACTGTCTAAGAACAGAATCAAGAGAATTAGCTGCTCCACCGAATGTATATAGAATGCACTGGAATTAGAATCTCCGACACTTATACAAAGTACTTATTTTATGAAATTAAAAAATCAAACAGAAGACAACAATAGATAAGATTTATATAGAATAGTGAAAAAACCATAATGGCCAAGTAGTAGATGTAATTTAGCTTTAAGCGATCAAAAATATTGCCCTTATAGGCCTTACAGAGCCGTTACAGGCCTTACAGAACTTTTGCGTATATTAGGACTCCAACTTAAGTGGTATTAAAAAATTTAAATACAGAAGTTCTAGGGCTCTTCAGTATTTTTTTTAATTAAAACCAATAAATGAACTTTGCAAAGCTGTTACAAAATATCAATTTGCATTTTTTATACCTATGGTTTATTTATCGGATGGTTCGTTACTGGTTCCCAATGTATCAGGTTCAATCCCTCTATATTGTCACGATCTGTATTTTTTACTTATGACGCCACGCCTTACTTAGCGTGCAGGAGAGTAGCCCAGATTTGGGATCGCGCTACGTCAAATTGAGAAGAGATGATAAAGGAGACACGTTGATGAAAACAATAACAAGTTTATTTACAAACAAACTTAACAATGGTTAGACTGTATATTAATAAATGCGTGTTTATATTTATAGATGGATTATGAGTTTACACTATACCCAATTAATATTAAATGCATGTCTTCTCGAGGGAGGCTTAGTTTTTCTAAGCCCTTGGTCACTATTTCATTAATAAAGTCTATGTGAGCTGGGTTATCTTTTATTTATGTATTCGTTTTGATATTTATATGGTAAGTCTTTCAGAGTTTCCAATTCAAGTTTGTCACAGATTTCTAAGGCACTTGCACTACTTTTAAAAATCCCCAAAAATCCCTTTTCTGGAAATTTTGATACTACACTCGTAGATTCGACTCTCACTACTTTTTAGAATCCCCCAGGTGCCGTATACCTGTGCATACGTCCATCCAGGTTAGGTAAGGACCTGATCACCCTGGACCTATGTCCAGGTCTTCACAGATATTGAGGTTGTGGGATAGAACTAGAAGTGGACGCACCTGTGCGCTGCCCCCAACTAATTGAGCAGTATGGAGAGAGACCAGTAAGCCTGGTGAATTTGGCGTTTGCCTGCGTATTTATATGCTACAAAATGCTGATGGCTGCGTTATTAAGGATTAAAATCGCTCCCGTCGAATGCTCTAGTTGTTTATAATTAACTGTGAATGTTTATATAACAACTGTCAAGTTCAAGTTCAAACTTAGGACAGGGTGATATTTAATTAGTAGGTTTATGCTTTTTAGTAGTTGACACATTCCCTGATAACGTTGGTTTCCAACGTTTTATCCAGACTTTTTTGCTTTAGAAGAGAGAGAAAGAAGACCTCAATTGCGCAATGCGAAGCACAAAATTTTACTATAATTTATTATATATTTCGTCAGTGGACTTGTTCTGTCTTAGATTCATCCATTTGCATTTTATTTTGTAGTCCCACATGCAGGCGTAAGTTCTCGTGTGGTTTGACTCGCTCTTTGTTAGTGCAGATTTCAGTGCGTTCTTCTACTGCTAGTTATACATGTAACAAAAGAAAAAGTTATATTAACAATGTTATAATCCCATCCTATATTTACTTATTTGTGACGATTTGTTATCTTATTAACAAAATCATAATTTGTTAAACCCGATCGTTTACTAGGAATGTGATATTTCCAAATTGTATTTGCTTTTATGGCAAACAACGTTTTTACTTTTTAGTAGTTATTGTGTTAATAAAGCAACTTGTGTGTCACGTATTATTCAAATACGGTCCTGTCTATAACTTATTACTAATTATATAGGAAATGCAGCTCTAGACAAAACTCTCCCGATTTGATTTCTTTTATCTTATTGACCTATTCTACCTTATACCTAATTTTAACAAGTGCAAATCTATCCGTTTTGAGAGCATCACTTTGTTCTTTATACCGACTTATAATGTCGTCTATTTTTAAAACTAGAGTTTATGTCTATGCCCTTTTTCCAATAAATTACCTTTTATATGATATCCCCTCTGTTAAGATGCGTCCATCCCAACAGAGTTGATATTAATTCATTGTCTTTATATTGGTTAGTTTGGGGTATAGTTGGTTAATGGGGCTTTCTTTATAAAGGTAATGAATTATCCGTAGCGTTATAAATCAACTTATTGAGCTCTGTTTTAAAATAAATCACCTATATTAACAATATTACGGTTTATTTAACTTACGAAATAGTTATGAATAAATAAAAGTAAAATTTATAAGACGGTCCTGTCTTTATATTATCTAACCATAGTTCTTTAATTCTTATTTTTAAATCCATAGTTTAGAAATTTTATCAAGACTTTTATGTATTGTATACGATCCTGTCTATGTATATAATATTTACTTTATATCTCTAAAATTATGGCAGTTTATTTGACTCAGTTATACTATAAAAAAACTTGCTGATTTTGTATAGCATATTACGCAATTTATATTACTCGTTGACCTACTACAATATGCTGGCTTTGAAATTAAATATCTTTGCAACTATATGTATCTATGATTCTATGAATCTTATTATTTACTCATGTTATTGGCTTGCAATGCGATCTGGTGTTACTTTGATGACTTAATATTAATAATGTTATGTAAATTAATAGAGAATTATACGTTACGCTTCCGTGGATCATAGATGGCGACTGGATATGCCATCTTTTGCAGATTCCTTGGTTGTCGTTTGTTCCCTAGTAGTTTGCTTTGTGTTTGCGGACTGTTAGTTTCAACCTTATTAAATCCTTGGTTAGTTTACACAAAGCCTGGTAGATTGTGCTCCTAGCGGTCCTTTTTCTACCTATGTCCAGCTGTTCACAGATATTGAGGTTGTGGGATAGAACAACTAGAAGTGGACGCACCTGTGTGCTGCCTCCAACCGAGAGCCCCGTAAGCCTGATGAACTTGGCGTTTGCCTGCGTATTTATATGCTACAAAATGCTGATGGCTGCATCATTAAGGATTAAAATCGCTCTCATCGAATGCTCTAGTTGTTTATAATTAATTGTGAATGTTTATATAACAATTGTCAAGTTCAAGTTCAAACTTAGGACATGGTGATATTTAATTAGTAGGTTTATGCTTTTTAGTGGTTCGAACTAGCTGGGTGAAACGATATGAACAAATAATGTGTTGACTTACTGCGTTCATCTTATAGCACATTTTTTGTCATTTTTGCCAGTTAGTTTTAGAGGAAACCAAACCTGGTCAATTCGGAATCAGTATCGAATAGATTATCTGATAAATGAACTATCTATAGGATCTAGGGCAACTCACGTTAAGAAAACAAGAAAACAAGCTGATTTTATGATAGCGTTGTGATTCTCATTTGTTCACTCTGATAAAAAATCCTGATGGTACATGAAACACCCAACAACTTTTATTATTTCAAGTTTCTAATATCTTTTGAAATAATCTCTCCTCAAGCAGCATTTGTTATAATTGGTGAAAGGGGACTAATAATTTAAATAAAACGTCTAATTCAAGAGATTATTTCCACACTTTCCAGAAAAGCATGCACGCATTGACAATTTCTATTCGAATATATAGAGTCGTTTATTCTAAAACATTTTTGTGAAGCTAAATAGAAAATTCTCCATGCCAAGCTATAAAAGCTTCTAAACTAGCGAAAACTAGGAAAGAAGATATCAGTTTGGAACACTCTAGCCAATTTCATATAATATGTTGATGCAAGGAAAATATACTAGGAAACCATAATGCCTGTGGTGTATACAATATTTTGGATTATGTTAAATCAATTTTTCGGATCTTATTATATAAGTTAATGTAATCGCCGAACCAAGAAAAGGTCGCTAAAAAAATTGATAATGAGAAACGAATATAATATCGCCGTGGAAAAAGTTGTAAATATATCCTTTGATAGTTCTATGTACCCTGTTGCTCAAAGGAAAACCAAGTAGTTTAGACGCTTGTAATCCGATAACGATTAATTGATAAACCGCTAAACCTTACAGATCTGGAGATACGAGCATTCTCTGAACGCAGGGGACATAGACCTGACTAGGGATTTTAGCTTAAAAGTCTACTAGCTTTTTGGGAAATAATTTAAAAGAGAGATTTGGAAAACTATTATAGAAATACAATATTTAGAATTCCCGTATGGGAAGAAGTGAACAACTGATTTGCTTCGGAAAGCGTCTAAAATTTTAAGTGCATCTCATGAATCTGAAAGGATAAAAACTTACAGATGACAAGTTTCCAGATGTTTTAAACATAATACAATTTAAAAAAATTTGCCTAATCCGCCGGCTGTTTTATTATATCAATTATTATCATCAAACATTAAGTTTTATTCAGTTAAAGTGTCCGCACTATGCAGCTCGTATAATATGCGAAGCACAGTTTCAAATAGCTAGCTTAAGTCCTCCAGGAGGTTACTCGAGACTGAGTTCTTAAGCCGTTGATATACTGAGGGCTTTTAATTTTTGTTATCGTTTCCAGTTAACACCGACGCAAAGTGGTGTAATACCTCGGCATGAAGCGTCATTATGGCGAAGCTACAGGCGGAAATCGCATTTTTATGCATTAGAGTGGCGAAATCGCGCCGTACCAGCCCGTTTCCCAAATAACGAATGAAGTTTCGGCCGAAAAATGTTTAGCTCTTTTTTGGATCTGCATTCCCTACTTGCAGCAGCTTTAGACTAACGTGGAAAGAAAGAAAAATGGTGTTCGTCAAGCTAAATTTTAAAACTAACATGATGATTTATCAGCCACACAGTTTTAATCAAAGGCATATAAAAAAAGAGTAGACGGAGTAGGTCATTCACAAATTACCAAATGTTTGGATGCCAACATTAGAAATATTAACATGAAGAGGGGATAAAATAACACCTGTTTAAAGTCAAGGTGACATTGAAATAAGCCTGCTGTCAAGCAGAAAATAATAAGCCGTCACAAAAATGAAAATGACTAGACACAAGAGAATAATTTAATAATATTGAAATATGCACATAAATAAAAAAATAAAAAATGTTAGTCACAGTTCGGGAAAAAACCAATTTACGATTTATTGATAATTGATTAGAGGATTAATAGATATCATCTGAAAACGATATAAAAAAATTGAGCGAGTACTCGAGACACTGCTGTGTTAATAGAATAGAATGGGATATTTATTAACTCTTTTAGCATATACAAAAAAAGAGACACAAAATACTACACTAGGACTTGAACTATTAACAAATAGTAAACGCACAAATTAAAACTCACAATCAGTTAGGTCTTGTAAGATTCTTAACATTCTATTTTTAATTTATTATATTTGATATTAAAGAAATCTATATTTTTTTATTTGTATTTTCATTTGACAATTTTGATATTCGACATAATGGAGTGTTTACACCGTAGTTAGTCCTATGATATGTAACAAATATGTGTGAATTTCTAAGAGATCTTTGTGGAAGGTGGAGTACCACCAGCTGCACTAATTCCAGAAAATTGATCATATTATAAACTATTTTAAATAGAGTACATACATCAAAATATTGACGTCTAGACTTCAAAGTGTGAAGATTAATAAGTTGCAAAATATCATCATAGTTATATTATATGTTATACCCAATTTATATGCAATAAATCTATTTTTTTTGCACTCTTTCAGCTTCATTTTTACTGATAAAATAGAATGGACACCATACTGGAACTGCATATTCCACTACAGATCCAACAATAGCATAAAATAAATCTTGCAACATATGTTATTGAAATCTTTCAAAGTACGAATCATAAAACCTAACATTTTTATTGCACTGTTTACAGCGATCTGTATACGATCCAAAAAGTTCAATTTAGAATCAAATCAATGCCTTAACCAAGAAGATTCTTTCTAAATTAGCAGAATTAACATTATAAGTGCAATGGATAGGATTCTTTTTCCTAGTAAAAGAAATAACTCTACATAAGTATAAATAATTTTTTCTTCAAACGTCAGCAAATCCGTCATTACTCGACTGTGTAGGAGGCCGTGAAGTTTCGTTTTTCCTCCGCCGGAGCTTTACTTTTCACTTTTCCGCCGGCGGAGGTAAAAGTGTTATCATAGCAACATAGATACAATACAAACAGACAACAAAATAAGCGTCAACAACTCAAGATTTATTAAACTACAATTTGTATTTATCACTCAATTTGTGACTGCATTTCTAAAAATCACTAATTTAGGAACAAATTGGTTATCATTTAATCGAATTTACTCAATAATTGCTTATCAATACGGAATTAAAACGCAATCGGAGACGCCATCTTAAAAAAATAATTATTGTTGACAGTGTCCACTGACAGCTTTATGTTACATAAGGTTTGTTCCAACCGACTTGAAAACCGTACGAGGGACCGTCATTTCTAGTTGACAATTTCACTTTTGAAGGCGATAAATATCCTGTCATGTTGACAAACGAATTATACAACTGGAAATTACCGTCCCATGTACGGTTTTCATAGTCAGTTGGAACAGAGCTATGATTCACCGACACCGGTCTAAGCAAGGCCACCTACGACCGTGGTCTAAGTCGCCTTGCGAACCCATTTATCTTTAATAATAATTAGATATTATTACTACTAAGAGATGTTTTTGCATTAATATGTCGACATTTGAAGAAAAAACAGCATATTTTATTGGGAGGAAAAGTTACTTTTCATTGCTTGCTCTCTATTACACACGAGCGCGCCATGAAAAGTATCACTTTTCCTCCATATAAAATAATATACTATTCATCACACCATTCAAAAAGTTGATCGATGTCAAGCTGCAAATCTTCTGTATCTTTTAAACAATTTATAATTTTATAGAATTTAAATCCGGTCGGTTTTAAATAGAGGAATTCGATTTGTATTTTTAAAGGCTATCTGATTCTATTGCTGCCAAAAAATGTCAAAATATGTAAAATAAATTACAGCCAACAGTACTTAAAATTTATATGGCAGAATAGCTTCTAAAAATTTAAGAGGGAAAATGCAAACATTGCAAACCGTAATTTTCTAACCGTTTGGGATTTATGACATGTCAAAGATGAAAAATTGTCAGTTTTGAAAACGCCTCCATGTTGTTTTCAATGGTAATAGAACCGTCTAATATTATGAAATCATAAAGTACTCAATGATACGTTTGAAGACAGGACACACTTTTCTATTTATAAGTTCCAACATGGCGCTCGTCTGCCATTTCTACCATTGTTATTTGGTACGTCTACATTTTGTAACAAAGAAATGAGCGCTTTAAAAGTTAGTAAGGTAGATAGGAGGGACATTAAAGACGCGTACTGTTTTCTCATATACATGCTTTTAGTATGACGACTATCATCAATTTTTTTATACAGCAATGTGTAAAAATGGATTAGATCTTTATTTGCAAGAGGAAATTCCAAATGTATTTTCCGTTCGCCTTCCTTAGACTTCTGCAAACTTTAAAATAATAACAACAAACGTGTTTTCGTTTAGTTTTTACAACCGCAGTTTATAGCTATTCTTTATATTTTTTAGTTTGCATTAAAACTAAAACAATATTATACATTTTACACTTATAAAGTTTAAAAGTTGGATGATATATAGCTCGAAAACGAAATGTCGCCGAAAAACATGAGTTGTAAGCCAGTATCAACTTCCCAAAATATAGTTAACTACCTAAAAATTGTTAAAAACGGTGAGCGGAAGTACAAATGCACTTTTAAAATATTATTTCCAATCCTAGCGTTGCACGTCTATGCTCCATAACCCGAGTTCCAGTTTTTCTGCTATTCGGATTGACTTCGTATATACTATACGATTATGAGTTTGTTTCGAAGACATTTAAAAAACAACAAACCGATGCGGAAAAAACGCCATGAATATGGCGGCCAGTTTCTTCTAGACAAGTGACGGGCTACGCGACATTGTCAGCGTGTGCGGCAAGAGGGAGTACCACTGATTTCGTGAACAATGTAAAGTGGTGAAGAAGTGACAAAGGGTCCAGTTTTATAACATTTCTAGCGGAAAATAGGGTAATTTTTCAATTTAACAACAATCGGATTTTTTTAAAAAACTTTTTTTTCCTTATTTAGACACTTTGAAAAGACGTTTTAGATCATTAAAATATTGCCCAATTGTTTGATTATTCTGCAAAAATGCCCGAAAGTTCGACTATTGGGGAGCTGAAATGTAAAATTCAGGAAAATTTTGACATCTGACGCGCAATGTTGCAAAAGTTTCACATTTTCTCAAGGGGTAACTCGATTCGCAGGCGTAACTAACAAGAACTAACCCGAGCGAATCTAAATTACTGTAAAAAATAAATGTTTCACTTCACGTATGGCCCTCCGCTCACTTCGCTCGCTCCGGAACGCAACCAAGCAAAACTAACCCATTAACTCAAGGCATGCCCAATATAAAAAAAATGTCAGTCAAGAATGCAAAAATTTTTTAAAGTTTTTTTCTTGATCGTGGGCATGCTTTGGGTTAGTTTTCTTTGGTTGCGCCCCCGGAGCGAGCGAAGGACCATGTGTACAACCATTTTTTACCATTTCAGCTCCTCAAAAGTCGAACTTTGGGGCTTTCTTGTGGGATAATCAAACAATTGCGCAACATTTTAATGGTCAAAAAACGCCTTTTAAGAATGTCTAAATATAGAAGAAAAAACGTTTTAATCCTATCGGACGAAAAACTATACCTTTCCGATGTGTTTTACCGCAAAACTCATGATTCCAGTATATTGTTTTCGTTGCTTGGCAACATGCAATAACTGTACGTACAACATTTCCGTCCTAGGACGGGAATATAACATTTCTGTCCCATTTAAACACCTTGTTTGTCAGATCTGACGTTTATCAAAAGCGAGATTTAACTGTGGTTTCCGCAGTTATGTAATAAACTCCAAGCTCGCTCGATTCAAAACTTGATATTATGTTGAGCTTAAATTTAAAACACCTTTTTTATTTAGAGTAATATTTGGCATTATTTTTATAAATACGTATCTAATTACTTCCGATCGGATAAAAAATTGTATGTGCAACACGTAGGAAAAGCACATTCCTGGACTCCTGTTTTACTGGCCTCGGCTGCGCCTCGTCCAGCAATTACCACAATCGTCCAGGAATGTTTTGCTTTTCCTACTAGTTAGACAATATACTGTTTTACAAAATTCCAATTGTTGTTACACTGAAAATTTACCAAAAATAAGTATAACACTTCATATTTTTTTGTGTTTTCTATTTGATTTAAGTTTTGTATTATAAATGTTTATATTTTTATAATCTGCACGGTATACTTTAAAGCGAAAAATTTATATTTTGACATGCTCTATTTTCTAGTAAATGTAATTTTTCTGTTAGGTTATTTATTAAAAACAAGCTGCCGATATTCCATGATACAGACATACTCTTAAGTGTCATCGGCAACAACGCCGTAGCAGCGGTAAGTAATACTAGGGCTTGTCTACTATTTTATAAGAGAGGAAATAAGAAGGAGAACAATGTTGGCGTGTTCATATTTAGTAAACAAATCGGTCTACTTTTTTTTACATGTCTTTGGTGGTTGATCCATCCTTTAAATTCGTATGTCTAATACTTATTGAATCCATTGATTTTTAGGAAATAATATGGTGTCTGAGAGAAAAAGAGTGTAGAGCAAGCAATTTATGTTAGAAATCGCAAAAAGTCATCGAGGTTAACCTGAAGGGCACTCCACATATTGTTCTCCTCTGTTCCATCGTTCAGGCGCTTGAAGGCCATGTGAGCTATGAACAAAAACAACGAAACTGAGTTACAATAATAATCAATGAACTCTAAATCAAATTATACCAACTTTTTTCGAATCAAATTTTATATATTTCTCATACGCTACCCTCAATTCAGTGCCTTATCTGGGAACTACCGCCTCCGTCCTTTCTGCTAAGCATATTGTAAAAAAAATCATTAAAAATTAATCAATAAATACATGTTAGCTCCTTTGTCTCTTCTTTTCTTCTTTTTATTTTTTTATTCTTTAATACAATTTGTAACTAAGTCATAACTAATATCATAATTTCTGTGTCATTGTGTAATCTAGCTATATTAGTTAAGTTTCTGGGGGGCCCTATCAGTTCTAGCTTATCCAGAAGTAATCCCTATATTCCAGTGCAACAAGCAAACCTTGATCAGAGGCAAGTAAGTACAGCTATGTAATGTAGTATAAATGGACATACAGCACTCTCAGCGCACTATGCCTGTGTACAGGCCAGAACCTCCCATGGGATGTTGTTTTTTTGGGAAATTCCAGGAAGACGTACCGAATAATGATTGAGAAGTGTACTTTACTAATTTTTTAAATGAGATATTGAGATCATTTCAGGGCGTTTTGGTGGAGACATTCTGCAATATACAGTCCATGTATTTTGGAATGTGTAAAGTTCATTATGAAACCGCCCTTTTTTGCTGATTTGCACCATAATATGGTAAAATGTTTAAGAGTAGTCCAAGAAATGAAAGCCAAATTATATTCATATATATAAAAATGTATTAATTAAAAGTAAGCTTAACATATTTCATAATATAATCTGGGTGAATTCTTTTGAGATGTGGAAGTAAATGAAATACTTACAGGCTACTTTTAAGGTCTATTGTGCTGTAGTAATCGTTTCTTGGCCGAAATGCACTGTAACATCTAACTGTTTTCTGTTAATTTCTCTCTAATCACTTCAGCTTATATATTTTGAATTTTAACTTTAATCTTATTATTGCACAATTTCAATTAATTTGCCTAAAAGAATTTGATTGCTGTCAAAATATTATGTATTGTATCATTATTGTAATGATCAGATCTATTCACACAGTGGTAGTCTGTATTTTAATATAAAATTATTTAACAAAGGGTCAGCTAACTAACAAACTATAACGTGAATGAACGGGCGAAGGCAATAATCTCCATTCACTACTCAAGATTTCGGGACGGATATCTCTGTATAATATCCGGGAAAAGAAAAAAATCTGCATGTTGGGGAATATAGAGCCCCAGCTTAAGCTTGTAGCAAGCTAGAGTCGGTAATGGCTGAATTACGTGCCCGAATAGGAAAATCCGGTTAAAATTTGCAGCAGAACGGACGAATAATCTGGCGGGAACATTTGCTTTCGAAGAGTCATTTCCCACGGGGTGCGATAGATAAATCGCTCCATCATTTTT
>MU183797.1:133869-165685 GCA_016904865.1 Pissodes strobi
GAGTCATTTCCCACGGGGTGCGATAGATAAATCGCTCCATCATTTTTAGAGATGGAGATTTAATTTATAGAGCGGACTATTGATTTGACACCCCGCAAATTTATGGGGTTACTTACCTTGAGATTGTTACGATTAACTTTGCAGTTTGCACGAATTTATTTAGCCCTTGAGAACCAATATTGTTAGATATTTGCGATGGATATTTTGGTTAACTGTTTGTTGAACGTATATAACTTGTTTATCCTGGATTTATATTAGCAATGTTCAAACGTTTTATTTTCAGTAGCCGTGGATTTTAGGATCAAGTCAGTATAGGTTATCATCCATTATTTGCTTTCTACTTTCTGTAATTGTTGAACAATAAAAATATTTACTGACACACCAACCCTTTTATTGAAAAATTAAACGACTTCCTGTGGCTTATGAAAGCAGGAAACCCCATAAGTTATTGTTTCGAACGTTTAATAATGTTATTATATATCAATTGGAGCAGCGATTTATTATTACCTAATTATACTACGACCTAATCATATTTAGTACAATCATTGATTAAACCTCAAGAAAACATCAGTTTTTCTAAAATATTTCCCTCATCTCTAGTCTAATCTTCACCAATACATCGTCAGTTGACAGATGACGTTTTCGGTAGAGTGGCAGAGCTCACAGTTAGTTGACAGATAATAGGTGTCACATTCTAATTTTATATCACATGACGTAGACCCGGCGGCGCCGGCTGCGGCGCGGCGGCGTGGCGGCGGCGATTGAAACTTGTAACGGCATTTTTAAAATGACGTAGCTCCAATAGCTTACGCGGTACCTCCAGATATGAGCGTCTTCAGAGTTGGATGTCTATGAACCAGCTATCTATCTCTACTATCGTACCGAAAATATAACCATGTAAGTAATCAAAAACTCCCCAAATCAAAAAATGTTCCTTTGCCTGTCCTTAATTTCATATTCCTGCTATAAAATTTTTGCCAAACAGCAATTTTATGATCGCTTTATATGCATGATAGGAGCATATCGCTTATTTTCCTATCCATACATTTGCCCAGCTGAAACTACCAACTAACAACGTAATCTATGTAAAACTGACTAAAACTATTACTGCACAACTAGTCCGGGTTTCGCATTTTTTAGGCAAAACTGCCCGGTAGTTGATTAATTACATTTTCCAAATTGCTTGGCCACAAGTTATCAACGAATAATTAGGTAACTAACACTGATCCAAAGGCTAATTAATAACATGTCAAAATCAGGTTGAACGCATTTAAATATGGCCGATATTGAAATGAGCCTTAACAAATTTGATTTGCATATGGTCAGCTTAATAAATACTAGATTGATTTTCATGGAGATGGATATCAGGAAATTAAGCTCCGATAAAATATTAGTCGCAATTTGATTTGAACATCTGTAAATGTAAAGTGAAAAAAAAATGAGACGCAGAGTTCTTTCCTCTTCATGGAAATTTACAATACGACATTCTACTTCATGATCTGCTCAGGAATTCTTAAGATTACTAGAATTAGTGGTTGTGTTAAAGAAAAAAAACTGACAGACATGAGAAACCATATGGAGTATGGAGTTACCTTTGAAATAATTATCCTTTGAACTTCGGACACCATTTCGAGTCATTAGCGAATTCAACTTTGTCTTTACAAAATTAAAAATACTGACCTAGATAAAAATGTACTTTCTAACGAGACCAATAATAGTCCGTCTCTATCCAATTCAAAGTTTTAAGGAGCAGCTAAAATGTAATATGGAGCCATCTAGCGCCAGATAATGTCTATTAGGCCAACACAGCATTTCAACAGCTGTCGCGCCATTCCAGCCAAGCAGAGAAATGATTTAGTGCACCCCTGATTACAATTTGATGATTGTTCTGCCAGCGATTCTTCTCTGTTAAACGCTAAACTTTCCGCGCATTACCCTAAACTTTAAATATTAAAAAAATTACTCGGATTTATGACTTCGAGGAAATTTCGGGGTACATTAGAAAGTTATATTAATAGAATGTCTAAAAACATCTCAAAAGTAAGTACCTAGCGTATCGGTGTCAATGAACTATTTTGTGTATCGCCCTCTTGTATCGCCTGGAAATGTTTCATGATGAAAAGTTCTACCTGAATGGTATAGATTTTTTTGTAATTTTGTTCTAGCAATTTTTTTTTATAATGTGTTGCTATAATACTACAACTAACTAAAAATAGTAATTTTGTATTCTGATACTTAAGAAGGTTTTCAATATAGGATCTTTATACGCTCAAATATGAGAAAATCTAGCCAAACAACACTTGTGATACCTAGACAGAATCCAACATTAAATCAAGCTGTGTCTCGTGCTCAACAAGCTGAAGCTCATAAATATTACGCCAGGAGATCGAGCAGGCAATTTTTCCATATAAAATATATCTGCGATTTCTTCATAAATGTAACAATCCATGGATAAATAATAGTATCTAATGTATCCCAGCTACAGCCCTGCAAATAATCTCTGCTAAGACCATCCAAAACAAAAAAATCTAGAGATAAGATCAGGCGACCCAACAGACCCGTGGTAGACTTTTGAATGGTGGGCAAGTTATAATATCCTAAAATCAAAAACTAGCGACCGCCTCTATATATATTGACTATCGAAGTGGAAGGGAAAATTATATCATTAAATTATATTGCATTTTCTTCAGCTGCTTGAATACTCAGCGAATTGGTGGATGTTTTGGAAATATTGAGATCTATCAGATCTAATCGATGACCCACTCATCTAAGAATCGCTATTCAAAACACGGTTTCTAACTATTCTGTTAAAGAAAAGAATCAATCTGTTGCATACAACTTCAAGAAGGGGTAAACTGTGACGTTCTTGATTTGGGCTACGCCGTTTTTAGGGCTATGTAAACAGTCATCTGCTACTCGGCTTTTGTCTTTTTTCATTTGCGAGTCAACTGGTTCATCGTGCATATTCCCATTTAGCAAAAAATCACTAAAGCAATATATATAGAGACAGACAGAATGTCTAAAAGTATATTAATTTCCTATTTTCTATCAAGACTTTTAAAGTGCCTTTATCCCAGAAAATATTT
This sequence comes from Pissodes strobi, assembly GCA_016904865.1. Lineage (NCBI taxonomy): Eukaryota > Metazoa > Arthropoda > Insecta > Coleoptera > Curculionidae > Pissodes > Pissodes strobi. The sequence goes on from MU183797.1 coordinate 136,956, forward strand.
TGAGAGAGAATGAATTCTTGAGACTTCGTCTTTCGTACGCTTTTAAGGGATTCGATTTACCGCAAAACAACTTAAAGGCGCCACAATAGAAAATCGCGCATTCTTCAGAAAACAAATTTAACTTTCTACGTCATTTAGCGTAATATACACCTAAACATGTGACACATATACTTTCAAATACCATCTAACTTTTCAAATAATATTTTCCCTGCCGGCTGACAAATAAAACTCAAGTGACTAATGGAAAAGTCGATTATAGTAATATTTCAGTTAGAACTTACTAAATGAAGTTTACCTAATAGCATGCTTGATGCAAGAATAATAATTAGATCTTAATAAATACGTTAATTATTAAATGAGCTTAGCCATATTAGCAGCATCAAACTTAAAAAGTTTCTGGTTATTGCCATCACAACCCTTGTGACTTGGTCAATGCCATTGCTGATGAATCAGTAGGTTAACCTTTGGAATTAGGAAGTGGTATTCACAATAATGCAAATGGTCCTTAACAAGAGGCCCAGCAACCAGATACTAGCTTGTATCGGGGAGGACTTTTGTGTTTCCACAGTCATTTATTAAACATTACTGTCTTCTATAGCACCTATGGAGAGCCAGTTTAATGCGATTCCAATCAGGAATTGTGGTTGGCCTTTTAATCTGGGTGTAGCGCAGAGAAAGAATTTCCTTTTCCACAAAGGTGAAATATTTAGCAATCATTTTTCCTGGAAAATTTACGGGGAATTCACACTTTCAAAAGGATAGAGAGAAGGCTACCATAACATTAGGCAGTCGTAGAAGAATGTGTGGGAAAACTGGGGTCTAACTCCTAAAATGACTCTATGATTATACACGAGGGTGGTGAGACCCATGATAACATATGGAGCAGTGATATGGTAAACAAAGATCAGACATGTGGAAGGTGAGGAGGCTATTGAGTAGGCGTGCCTGTCTGTGTGCCAAGGAAACCATGAACTCAACTCGCACGGCCAGCGGCCGCTATAGAGGTATTATTAGAGCTACCGCCATTATAAATTTAAATACAAGGAATAGCCAGGTCAGTACCCACAGACTGTTGCAAGGGCAAGTCCTAATAAGAAAGTCATTGCACCAACAGCGAAAAATTGCTGAAGGAGATTAAGGTAAACTACGTGTTAGCCTTGAAAACAATTTTAAAACCGGAATACCAGAAAAAAACGTCTTGAAAAAAAGCCCATCAATAACGGCAGGCCTCGTCTGATATATTGACGGCTAGAACACGGATCAAGGTGTCGGAGCCGGTATATATGAACGAAGGACGGAAACAAATCTTCTATCCACAAAAAATGTAGCCACGGTATTTTCGGGAGAAGTAATCGCTATAAAACACTGCGCGAAGGAAATGGATTACAGAGAAACCACCAATTCGACAGTGGTAATCTACTGCGATAGCCAGGGAGTGAGTACCGAAGGCAATCAAAGCCAATAGTACAACATCCAAACTGATAAAGAGTTGATGCAAGACATTGAACTAGCTAGGTAGTCAAAACAAAGCGATCCTAGCTTGGGTTCTATGGCACGAAAGCCACAAAGGCAAAGAAAGAGCCGACGCAGGCTCGTCGGGCCCTTTGATGCGATCTGAACCCTTGTGTGTATTATTAAGGCATCTGTTACAAAATGGGCAGCAACGGAGTCTCAGGATTGGTAGAAAATATTCAGCCAGGACAGAGACAAGCCAGGGAGATCATTAAAGGTGCGTACAGACCTGACGAGCCGCGCGCGCGACACGCACGCGACGCGCCGGCCGCGCGCCTGCTAAAGCAGGGCGCCCACTGAATCGGCACAGGCCGGCCCGGCACGGCCAGCACGGCCGGCATAAGTTGATATCTATGTTATTAAACGAGGCAGCGCCCATTTAATCGGACCAGCGCGGAACGGCATCTCGTTTAAAAAGGTAGATAGCAACTTATGCCGGCAGTGCTGGCCGTGCGGGCCGGTCTGTGCTGATTCTGTGGGCGTCCTGCTTAAGCGGTCGCGACGAGCATAGTTTTCTCGCGCGCCTGCTGTGAGCCATGTAGAGAGACGCGCGCGCCACGTATAAGTTCTAATTGCACTTCTTCACTGATTTCTCGCGCGATTGCTACGCGCCTACTAGCGCCTAGTACCCGTCCACACTCTTTCTTTGATCTGCCGTCGAAAAACCGACAGCAGACGGGTAGTGACGCGCCTCGGACAGGCGGCGCTAGCGCCGCGCGCGCTCCCCGTCCACACCTAGGAATTTTGGACTGTCGCGTGCGTGTCGCGCGTGCGTCGCGTCAGGTCTGTACGCACCTTTGGGGTTCCACAGAGAAGCTCATAATTGGCTTACTAAGCCATAATAGAAGGGCTGTAGAATGATGGTAGGTAGGAAAAGGCGCTTAGGTCGGATGGGTCCAGCAGATGAAACCCTATGCAGGTTCTGGCAAGAAAAAGAGGAAATTGTAGCCCATGTTCTACAAAATTAGATGAGGTGCTCTAAAAATGGAAGAGCCACAGTAGATCTTACAAGTCGCAGTGGTGGACAGGCCGTTCTGCTAAACTCCCAAAAACGTTTAATCTAATCTAATATAGAAGTGAAATAAAAGTCTTGTAGTCTTCCTCCACTTAATTTATTGAGCAATTTAGCTCAGGTAGCTCGACATGTTTCGAACATATAAATGTTCATCATCAGGGGAGCTAAAATAATCCACCTTTATTCAAGAGTTCAAGTTCGAATAATACAATACAATATAAAAGTAAAATTCAAACCAACCAACGGCCCGAACAAATGAAAACCTACTCACCAGAGCTCGGGTCCGAAGACCACAGTAAGAAGGGGAAAAATTCAACCCTTAGGAGGAAAGTATAATCTTATCATCTAGAATTAAGTGTAGGAGGAAGAAACAAAGATTTACTATCTGGTAGTACTGATTTAGAGAATGTTCATATCAACAATTTATGTTCTCTGGTTGACCTAGTTTTACAACAAAATTTCTTTCAGTTCAACAATAAATTTTATAGACAAAACAATGGTGTAGCAATGGGTTCTAGTCTCTCACCTCTTTTAGCTGAAATTTTCATGTCCAATCTTGAAAATAAAATTATAAACAACCATCTTTTCAAACACATTTTCTTCATCAGAAGATACGTGGACGATATTTTCTGTATTTTTCAAGGTGATTTAGACAACTTAATCAATTTTATTTCTTTTTTGACACTTTGTTACCTTTATGACAGAAATGTAAAAATTTAGTATCAAAATTGTGGTTGTTCATAGATGTGTCTTGAAAAATTGGATTTAATGCTAGATGGGCAACGATTAAGGTTCCTGGCCCTCTCAATTTCCTTGCAATGTTCATTAATTCGGGTGGTAAATTTCCTGCCAGTTTGGCCGATGTAAAAAGCACCACAGTCCTCGGTCGAGCAATTGACTTGAGAATTTTTAGTTTTAAAACTGATGTTAAAATTATGAGCAGAAAAAATATTTTTTAATTTGTATGAAATAGGGCCCCAAAAAGATAAAGAGAAATATTTGGAATTGTTCTGTTCTTTAAAAATTAAATTCTTATTTAAAGACTTGTTCAAGTGTTTGAAATAAATTTTGTTAATAAGTTTAAGAGGGAAATTATTGTTAATTGCGATATGTCTAATGGTATGTAGTTCCTTGTCAAACTCAGCCTTGTCCAAAGGGATAGAGAAAAGTCTCGAAAAGTAAGAATGGAATGCCGCAAACTTATGGTTATGAGGGTGATTAGAAAAATAAGATATAGTGCTATCAGTAGAAGTTGGTTTACGATAAATTGAGAACTTAATTGAATTGTTGACACGAGAGAGGTTAAGGTCAAGAAAGGGTAGAGAGAGATCCACTTCAGTCTCACAAGTAAAGTTTATAGAAGGATGTAGAGAATTCAAAAAAGAAATAAAATTGATTAAGTTGTCTAAATCACCTTGAAAAATACAGAAAATATCGTCCACGTATCTTCTGATGAAGAAAATGTGTTTGAAAAGATGGTTGTTTATAATTTTATTTTCAAGATTGGACATGAAAATTTCAGCTAAAAGAGGTGAGAGACTAGAACCCATTGCTACACCATTGTTTTGTCTATAAAATTTATTGTTGAACTGAAAGAAATTTTGTTGTAAAACTAGGTCAACCAGAGAACATAAATTGTTGATATGAACATTCTCTAAATCAGTACTACCAGATAGTAAATCTTTGTTTCTTCCTCCTACACTTAATTCTAGATGATAAGATTATACTTTCCTCCTAAGGGTTGAATTTTTCCCCTTCTTACTGTGGTCTTCGGACCCGAGCTCTGGTGAGTAGGTTTTCATTTGTTCGGGCCGTTGGTTGGTTTGAATTTTACTTTTATATTGTATTGTATTATTCGAACTTGAACTCTTGAATAAAGGTGGATTATTTTAGCTCCCCTGATGATGAACATTTATATGTTCGAAACATGTCGAGCTACCTGAGCTAAATTGCTCAATAAATTAAGTGGAGGAAGACTACAAGACTTTTATTTCACTTCTACATTTTAACTCTACTGCGAGATTATGGACTACTTCTTCAACTAATCTAATATGTTCATTATACGTCGGCGTTAGCGAAGCGGCACTGCTATAGGGTTGCTTCACTGGGCATGTCGACGTCTGATGAACACAGTGCTATTTTGGGAAATATTTGCATCTCCGGGGAATATATTATTCGTTCAAGATGGACTTAGCGTTGGTCATTTTGTCCAGCCAGTGGTTTGAACTTAATTTTCTGTTCATTAATTCAAATTAAGAATTAAATAATGAATTTTAGTAAATGCAAAATAAAGTTAGAATTCTTCAGCAGTTGTATGCAAAAAAAAACGGACTATTCTCATAACTCCGGAAAGATTGATTTTTCAAAGTTGAGAACTAATCTAAACTCAAGATGCAGACTTTCTAAATATATTTTATTATTTATTTTTTTTTGTCTAAATTTTTCCCTAGCTCCCCCAATGTAATACTAAAAGAAAATCTGTTGACACCTAATAATTTTTATTGATCCGTGCGTGTGCTGGAAGGTGGTGGTAGTTCTAAATGACATTTTCGATTTTATTGTTTGTTAGGTTTTCCCCACATTGCCCAATTATATTTTGCAAGAAAAGTCTGATGATCAAGAAACACTTGTGCTGAATGCTCATGCGTGTGGTGCAGTTAGAATGTATTTAGAATATTTACCATTGAAAATGTTTCGGTTATCCTACGTTTGTCACATGACGTCATACGCGTGAGATAAGAGATGATGACTAACCAAAACTAACAAAAATCAACTAAAAGCACCAAAACGGGCTTAAACGTATCGGAACAGATTAAAAATATTAAAGTAAATTAAAACTAATCCAAATTATTCGAATTTTTCCGACTAGCCAAAACGAACCAAAATATTTAAAACTGGTTGTAATGTATCAGAACCGGGTCAAATGACTAAAACAAATTAAAACTAAGTGAAATAAACCGAAAGTTGATGGAACGACTAACCAAAAGGTAACTAAAAGCACCAAAAAGGGCTAAGATGTATTGGAATAGATTAAAAGTATTAAAGTAAGTTGAAACTAACCCAAATTAATCGAATTTTGACGACTAACTAAAATTAACGAAAACATCTAAATTGGTTATAACATATCGGAACCGATTCAAATGACTAAAATAAATTAAAACTGAAACTAGCCGCAAGCTGATTGAATGACTAGCCAAAACTAATAATCAAAAGTCACCAAAAGCACCAAAACGGGCTAAAACGTATTGGAATAGGTTACAAAAATTAGAGTACGTTAAAACTAATCAAAACGAACCGAATTTTAGGGGCTAATCAAAAATATTAAATTTGATTATAACGTATCGGAGTCGGCTTAAATGACTAAAATAAATTGGAACTAACTGAAACTAACCGAAAGTTGATTGAACGACTAACCAAAACGAATCGGAACAGTTTAAAATATTACAGTAACGTTAAGGCTAATTCTATATTAATAGATTTTCCTGTCTACAAGTGGAGGGTAACTTTTAAGGTCTACATATCCGCACCTTTCATTATTTTCATTTAATTTTTTTAATTGATATTATTATTTGACTTAATTATTAATTATGGTAATGCTTAATATTAATGTTAAAGACGCATTTCTCTAATTAAATATATTATAAACACTCACGTTTGTATATTTACTTTTTAAACTCTGCTTTTAAAAACTATTTGAATTAACACAAATCAAAATTTTAATTCATCATTTTCAATGTTCCCCCGGTTGCATCTTTGTAGTGACTGTGAATTTCTGTCAAACACATGTATTCCCCTCATTCCCTCAATTTTACTTTGCGCTAAGAATCTGCTCGCCCGTAAGAATTGATGCGGACTCATGAGTGTGTTAAGATAGTACGGTGTTTCTAAATACAAATTTGTGATCTCCTGCAATTTTATTTTTATGAAAACTCTGCTGCCATGTAGGAATTGAAGCTGACCCATAAGTTTGGTCTAAGACGAGTTAGTTAGTTAGTTCTAAATGCCATTTGCGATATATTTGTTTAAATTTCACTCACTCCCCTCAAGATTATTTTGTAAGAAAAATCTGGTGATCAGAAGAATTCTTACTGACTCGTGCATATGGTGTAGATAAGAAGTAATATTTCGCCTTTCTCTCAAATAGATATATTCCCCCCACTCCCTTGCATTTTATTTTGCACGAAAGCTGCAGACTCCCAAGGACTCAAACTAACCTATAAGTGTTGTTATCTAAATTTCCCTCACTTTGCCCAATACGCCACCCCGTAAAAACCCTTTCTCGTCCGTGTGTGGTGTAGTTCTAAATGCAATTTAGCCTTAATTTACAAAATTACGTCACCACAAAAATCTGTCCACCCGTAAGAATTTTTGCGCCCCCCTGCGTGTGTTAAAAATTTTGTAGTTCTAAAGTTCAAAATACAACTTTAGTTTTTATTCTTTCAACGTGCTTTTTCACTTGAAAGAATTCTTGCTGATCCGTGTTTGTGGTAAAATATAGGGTAGGAAGTTTTCAACTTAATTATGGTTTCTTCCAAATTCCCTCTTCCCACTCCTCAAACTTCAGAAATTGTCTCTTACGGTAATGAATCTCCAGGCTGGACATTAACACATTAACTCCGTCACATTTTTGCTCGTAATCTTTCCTATTAATTGAATCAACGCTTATATTCAATTGATTTAGACATATTATCGGTGAAGAATTAACATTTGATAATATTTCACTGTCTGTAAAATCGAAACGGTTCAAATTAGATCGTAACGGTTTGAACTTTCCTGTTTCGTAAGTATCCCGGCCACACGTATTTCTGCTTCTTTGCCCTGCGTGAACATATATATCTGTACAAGCTCATTGCACTGACTCAAATATACATGCACACATACGAGTGTAACTGAGGAAGGAAAAAGAAAATATGAACGTATCAGATGCCAGCAGCGCATTTACAACTTGAGCCATGTATTTGTGAGAATGTTTGCGCCTGATGAAATGATAAAGCCAACAAACAGGAACCGTGTCATCAGGTTAGTTTGATTTACTCGTTCATCATGGTTTCGCATCTGCTCCCCATTTCTAAAATTGAGTATATGTCCATTAATTACATAGAGGACAGTTTACGAACGCCAACCAGATCATCTTGTTGTTATTTGATGTTATCAATGGCAGCGACTAAATAATCCGGTAAGGGAGGCTTGGGAAATATATAAAAAATCCTCATGAATACGCATCTAGGCAATAGAAATTAAAAACGAATTAAAAACAATATTGAATTTAGACGGAAAACGGACTATTACTGACAAAAATATATAAATTGCCATTACGAGGATATCGGTATCGTTCAGTGTTTATCGAGGACACCAAAATGAAAGCATTGTCTGGCAGCATTTTATAAAATGCTGGCAGTTAAGTTATTTTAAGGGCATTGCTTGCTTTGAGAATGGAAACTGTAGATACCAGTTTAATACAACATTTCTAATCAGCTGCAGAAAATTCCAACCTGATCACGGAAACATACAAAACGATGGAATTTTTGTATTTGGAAAGGAAGAAGAATTCCGTACTGAGAGAAAATTAAGACAGCCCAATTTTAGTTAATTTTATTGGGTGGGCTTGAAGACTGCTCCAGGAAGGAATAGTTAACCAAATGTATATCAAATGCTGAAAATTTCGTTGGTTGTGTAAAAATTAAATCCACCACCGGACTAGTGAGTAGTTCGTAATATAGGTTTAGGTGCAGCTAAATTTCGTGGTCAATAATACGATGGAGGGTCTAATTTAAATGTGAGTTCTGATACAATAAACTGAGAAATAAATCCAGGCGCAAGTTTATATTTTATATCTAATTGCATTAATACTTATTTCTTTTTTAAGGTGTTCAAATGCTTTTTCAGCATAATCATCATCTAGTATTTTACAGGCTCTGTTTCTCCTACAAATAGTAGGAACTATTTCAACATTTCTAAGTGCTCCTCTCAAATGGGTGAATTTATTACCAGTCATTATTCCTGAATCTACAGATCAGTCTATTCAATCTATGGAACAAACAGAAAACAAGTTTAACGGATTGGCATGCTACACAATGGGTCAAAAGGGAGGTGTATTACTTATCTCTAAGGAGCTGTTTCTAGTAACTATTATGACGCCATAGAAATTAAAGCATGATAACGATCCAGATCCAGCCAGAAACAGTATATATCTAGAAAAGTATTTCGCCATTTCTTTGTAGGTCATTGCACACTACTTGGAATATTCTGCAAATTGAAGAAACTTGCTCAAAGTCCTTTGGACTTCTCTGCTGCAATGAAGTGTTAAATGACTTATTGATATTGTTAAAATTATGAGACTGGATACCAAACAGATATTTGATCAAAATTTTGAGGACGTAGAATCGTAGAAAATACATCTAAACATCTTGAAACATGTAGGTAAAAATAAAATAATATTAATTATAACTGATAAACGAAACTAAATGTTGTCTGTTATGTAAAATGTATCGATATGTTTTCTTCCTGTTCAAGATTGTATGGAGAATAAATACAGACATAATATTGAAGCTTCTACTCTAAGAGGGTGTACTGAATCCTCTACCTCAAGCGACTACTTTCGACAAGCAATATTCATTTCCATTTATGGATAATTTTTGTCAAGAATTCGGTTCAATGACAATGACAATGTAAATATTAAATACCTGCAGAACTGCAGCATTATACTGTACAAGATATTATCGAAGCAGACATCACATACGAGGCTGATATTAGAATGAGTAAAGAATAGCTAAAAGCTGAAATTCTGCAATGGAAAATGCATGGGAAATAATAGCTTCATTCCAGTGTAATCGAGGGATCTTCCTTCTATAATATTTTTTTCCTGTTACAGTTTCTGCCACTACTGCTAAAAACTACACCACAGTTTTATCCGCAATACCGAAACATAATTTTTCACTCGACGTGCGTTTCGTTAACCATCTTCAGGAGGTGACTAAACCTCTAGTTTTAATCATCTCCTGAAGGTGCTAACATGGTTAGCCCTCGGTTAGTCGCGCAAGGATTGTATACGCGTTTAGTCGCGTGGGTGACATGTGTCACCCACGCAATTTAGATCACTTTAATAAGAAAAAAATTTTAAATAAAATCAATGGTCATATTTTTGGATTATTGGGGGTGTTTACTATTTTTATAAGACAAAAAATATCTGCTAATATTGGTAACATATTTTCGTCTTCAGTAATACGGTCGTCCTGTTCCTGATCGCTCAGCTCTTTATACTGCTTTAACCAAATATCTGGATCACTACTTGTTACAGCCATTTGTCGTTTAGGTGGACGGTTCATTATCTCTTTTGCGAAATACACTGTAATATGTACATACAAATAGAACATGTGCATAGAAAGAAATGCATACATACATATAAATACATGTACAAAAAAAAATAAAAAAAAAAATAAAAAATACACACAAATACATATGTACGTACAAATACAAATGTAATATATACATACAATGTACAAATACAGTGTAATATGTACATATAAAAGATAAGTTGTTTTGAAGAACTAGGTAATTGCAAATTTATATTTATCCTATTTGGGATATAATATTAGTAAGAAATATTATGATACATCACAAAACCTTGTACAAAACCTTGTATAAAATTGGTGACGTCTATTGCCGCAATAGATACTTTAACATAATACAAAATGTATTAAGAAACCTATAAACGCACCTTTTCAAAATGACTAACACGTTTAGTCGCGCGGGGGACAAATGTCACCCAGTCGAATATTTCAGGCAAAATTCGGAAAACAACTAACTTCTCAATAAACCCACCTAGGATACCATAAAGAGCTTCGAATGCTCAGCAGCTACTAAAATCCATGGACGCCAGAACGTTCCTGTTAAAAAACTGTGTTGTGAAGAGTGGGAGTGGGTGACATATGTCACCCGCGCGACTAACCAAGGGTTAACGAGACGTCCGTCGAGTGTAAAAATTCATAAATGACTAGTTCATATTTCGTGTTAATTTACTGTTTGATACAGTTACTATTTTTTACATAAACCATTCCTTATATCCTATATTTACTTCATTTATTTTAACTGTTTAATATCTGCAGATCATATTTTTGCTTTACGTGTTTTGATGATATTTTTATTATACGGATTGACATTTTATTTACAAATATATAATATAATGTCACGTTTAAAAACAATGATGCCGTCTATTGCGAGAAGACTTAAAGAATTTATATGACGTTTAAAATACTAATTGTACGCACCTCGATAATGGTCTTGAATTGAAGGTGTAGTTTAATTGCTTTACGACGGCTTGTAAAATGTATTTCGTGACGCCACGCCGCAGGTTATGTAGCCCAGATTCGGGATCGATCTACGTCAGGTGAGAAGAGATGATAAAGAAGGCACTTCAGTAAAAAACAATAACAATGTCTTTACACTATATCCGATTATTAAGGTGCGCATACCTTTTCGATTGAGGTATAATTTGAATTGTCTATAAGTCTTTGGTCACTGTTTTATAATATAGATTTTATAAGAGTTGCGTTGTGTGTTATTTACGGTTATCTTTGACTAAATCCACCTAGAGTTTACACTGCACTCTAACTACTTGACAGATTCTGCCTTGAAATTATATTTTTATCTTTCTTCGAACTTTGACAAATCTATAGAAGATTTGACTTTTACTACTTTAGGTACAGTCGTCAAGTTTGCACATATGCGTGCTGCGAAACTCGGGGTTAGGTAGGAAATAAGGATCTAGGTTAGGATCCTATGCACGTATGTGCTTGCAGGGAACTGGTTTGGTTGAGAAAAAAAGTCTGCCGAATTGATAAAATGTGCTGATCGTCGCACGTTTAAGGTTTAAAATTGATTTAGGGTAGGGTGATGATTAATTAGTAGTTTATGCATTTTAGTAGTTCACAATACAAACATTGGTCCAATTAAAAATAGTATCTTCCGTTATTTCCACAGCAACTGGCATTACCTGTAAAAGATATTTTAAATTTTTTTTAGCCCTTGATGTTAGGCCGCTACTGATTAGCCACTTTTTATTAAATTAGGTCCATGCACATACTTAGCTCTGTCTGGCGCGTAAATGGGCTCAAAAATTTCGCCGTTAGTATTCTGTAGCGGTTTGTGGTACCAACTCCTGAACGTGCGTGTCGTTTAGGGACTTTCTTTCTTTTGTGTTGATAATTTATTGGGTATGACAGCTCGTGGCCACGTGACGGGTGACTATACTCTTATTGGCCAGGCGTCGTTGTAGTGGGAATATTGGAAAGAAGCATCTGCTTCCGGAGAGTTTTTGAAGGCAATCACTCTACGTTGGTTTGCTGTTTAAGGCAGTGGTCGTGTTAGATTTTTTTTTGCTTTACCTCATGGGATGGTTCTGACCGACGAATTTATAGAGTCTCAGGCCTTATTTTTGCTTGCGTTATTTAGTTTCGTTCGTTAGTGCTTGAAACTCGCCCCATAGCTGGGATTTGAAGCTGACTTAAGTAGGTGAGTGAATTCGTTTTTTTTCTCTCTACTATGAATGCCGCCATTTGGGACGCCGTGAGTTGGCCGTACTGTATACGGATGATTTCACCTTGAGCAACATGTTACTCAAATTGGATTAGTGGCTGGAATGGTCAGCTAGGTCTCTGGATCTGACCTCTTCAGATTCTGCTTGCAAAGAGGGTTATAAAGTAAAAATTCTTCGTCGAGACGATTTTACATCAAAGAGTTTTATAAGCGAATTTATTTCATTCTAGGTGTTCTAGTCAAGCGCCAGCGTGATTAAAAAATTTGCTAGTGGATAAATAATAAAATTAGATTTGTAATTGTTAGTGAAACAATCGGACTTTACCAGTCATTCGAGCATGAGATTACTCCGACTAACGGTCTGGACAATGCTTGAGCGCTGTCGAAGAAACGCGTGGAAACAATACAGTAAAGTGACCAGACGTCCTGCATTGAGCAGGACAGTCAAGCATTCTTAGACTCTGTCCAGCGAAAGCAAGCGTCCTGCAAAATGTCCTGAGACGTATTCTTTTTTTCAACGGTTGATCCACCGATTGCACCGGTTGAGCCATTTGGCGTTCTTTTATTGTTCGATGGACCACCGGTTGTGTCTCAATCATGTTCTTTTATTCACGATGGATTAACGTATGGTTGCATCAGCTTCCACCGGCTCGCCAAGTCGGTTGTTTCGGTGTATTGTGGGGGGGAGCAACTTTCCTAACCTATTCATTTAACATTTGTTTGTTTTGAATTAAGAATTTAAAAATTTGATACATAGAATCATTGTTAAATTGTTTAGATAAATATAAATATAAACATATAATGGACCGTTGACCGCACAACTCGGGTATTAGTTTTAATGTTTTTTTAACAGAATACGAATTGACTCGTCCTTCAAAGGGTGAGTAAATTTTCCACTAAACCTACTAAAATGATATGTGTAAAATAATCTTAAATGTTGTGTGGTAGTTGAAACATAAAACCTTAAAAAGGAGACTTTATGTGAGATATGTCTTTATTTATTATAGATCCTTTTTTCCTTGAAGAAATTTCTGAAAAGTATCTTAAGCTCTATAAAAATGATGTAATATTTGGAAATCTTGAAGAAAATTGTAAATCAGTTGGATCTGGATCTCGGAGTTACTAAATGGTTTCGTCAATGGTCATCATCATCAGAATCGGAGTCGCTGGAATACAGTACTCTCGCCGCTAAGGCGACCGCAACAGAGATCATTTTATATTATCAAAAACTTCTGCAAAAATTACAAATTTTTGTTGTTTATATAGTATTTAAACGTCAGTCAAACGTCAAGCTTCCATCAATGCGTTCTTATTTTCTCAGAACCGGTGTCCACCGGTTGATGACGACGGGACCCTAGAAATGTCAACCGTAAAAACATCGGTTCACCAATGATTGAATCCACCGGTGAATAAAAGAATACGCCTCTGCAATTATCTTTTGTGGTATGCACAAAACGACTACAAAATTAGCTAATTGTTTATACTATACTACCAATAGCGAGAAATACAAATTTATATTATGTTCCTAAAACCAAATAATATTAAAAGTTTTTATTTGTTATTTTAAGTTAAATATTTTGTGTAAACGTTGATGTATTAAAATATAAAAATATCTGTTTGAATGATTGATTTTTTTTTTATTAAATTGTTATAGCATTCTGTCAATATGGCGAACGCACTCTCTTGGCTTCCGACAGCTCTGATTGAAAAGCCTCTAGCCATAGAGCTTAAATTTTCGATGCGATACCGTGCATGCGTAATATGGCCGAAATATCGGAATACTCCATGTCATGTCTACGTTCTAGCGAAACTCCTTCAACACCTCGGTGGTGTAGTAGGCAGAGTGTTTGCCTGTCATTTCTGCGCTGCGGGTTCGATTCCCGTCGGTTGCTACAGATGTTTTGTTTACCTTTTTTAAGGTTATGTTTGTTTTTTATTAATTCACTTTTCTTCTTAATTTTGAGTTGATTTGGATTAGTTCTTGCAATATTGCAAAGTAAAGGCCTAGTTTCTCTGACCAGATCGGCCGGAAATATTTCGGCGGACCTATCTGGTCAGGGAAACCAATATTGTTTAAATATATGTTTTATTTAATTAATTAGCCCAACAAATCCGATTTATAAACGGATTCTAAGAATTAAAAGCTTAATCAGTTATTATTTTTTTGATCAAATGGCGAAGGTGCTAAAGCACAACACCACTCGTGAGTCCCCCTATAACCCTTATCTATGCTCGTGACCACTCCAAAAAAATGTTGGCACTTATTTTCACAATTATGTAATGTCCTGCATTGAGGTTTTAAAATTATGGTCACTTTACAATACAGACAAACGCAAATAACATAAGTAAACTTGACAGAAATGGGAACGAGAACCGATAACACCCTATTATTCCATATTCTCATTTGCATTGTTTGCTTACCGGCTACGAGATAAAATAACACTGGAATTATGTGAAATCGACTACGTGAACGGGTTTTATTTGGGATAAAATTATTTTTAAAATTTTAGAATGTTATGACGTTCGTTATACTTTTGCTTAAAGGTATAATCATGCTGATTATCGTTATGCATTTCTAATTTATTGGAAAAAGAAATATTTAGTTGGACTAGCACAAATTATTGCAAAGTAATTTTAGCGTTTACTTTAAAAATAATATTTATATATTAATTTTTTCATCATATACCTAAGTATCCTTTTTATTACAATCAGATGAGCAACTGTTAAGTTAAACTATGTGATATATAAGTCTTATAAATGCAGGCATGCGTTTTTTGAGAATGCCTGAATGAAAGCCGTCTCAAAGGATGGACGAGACAAAGCGTCTGCACAGAAAATTAAGGAAGCATTAGCAACTAACCACGAAAAATTCTAGTTACGGAGTGAGTTTAGGTACCAAGTAAACATAACACAATATAGAAAAGAACGAGATACTGCCTGAAATTTAAAAATAGGATTGGCAGAAGATCACCGCAAAGGTATTTCAAATAAACTTTTCTACTACTACACCACACCACACACTGCCAGTCACAAAAGTATCACAAGAGTGTCCCTTGTTTGATTTCCATCGATGCAGAGAGTAGAAAGAAGGGTACGTGCAAACTCCACAGGAAGTCGTTTCCAAAATGTAAACTAATTAGCTAATCCGCTACGAGCTTCCTACTACATGTCACACATAAAGAAGGCTTCCTTGTCAATATTTCAAACAACCACCCAAGATTTTGTCCTGACAAATTCTACTCAACTTAAATAAATGTCCTGGTCACAAGTACTTAATTATGTTTTCATTATTTCATTATACGTCCTTCCTAGTAGTGGCTACTTTGGTACCAAGGCTTCGCTGAACTGATTGCTAGTATATTCAACAGGGCTGCTAAAAAATCAGTTCACGTTTTCTGGATAGCATTTTCACACGAGTTGCACTAAGACAATAATAGGCATGCTTTAGATCGTACCTGTAACCTTTAATATTAGTCCACAAGAAGCAGTCCCCAAAAACACATATTCATAAATCATGGTTCGGAAAATAAATTACTAGAGCTGGTCGACCGTATTGTATTCGTATTCATACACGTGAGTGGGCCCAGAGGGTCTATTGTGGCTCACATCTGTGGTTTCCACTAGACCAAAGGCGTGATCTTTTCATGAAGTCGATTAGCTTTCTGGCGTGGATAGTTTTCAAATCTACAAGTGTAATTTGAGAATTTTCAAACACTGTTTGTCTGGTTCTTTCCATTATAGGACAGTGGCATAAAACATGCTCCATTGTTTCTTTGTTCTTCAAGCAGAAGCGGCATTCCGTTTCTTCGCAAAGCCCTATCTTGTTCAAGTCGCTTCTTAGCAGACAATGGCCAATGTATATGCTAACTACAGCCTGTACCTGCTGTCGGCCAAGTTGAAAAACTTGTCTAGTTCTCACTTCTGATGGCAGATTCACTGCCATCATTGAATGAGTTAGGCCCGGTAACTCTTTCCATTTGTCTACAAATTGCTGTTGTGTCTACCTGGAGAGGGCTTCTTTAGCTGTGTTGTAAGCTATTCCCGGTACTATGAAGGCCGTTGCGGACGTCTGCTTCGCAAGAGCATCAGCCCTTTCATTGCCTTCATATCCTGTATGTCCAGATATCCAGATCGGTGTAGGTTTATTTTCTCTACCTAGCTGGTGAGCAGTTCCTGACAGTTCCATACTGCCTTGGATGAACAAAGGCTAGATTCAAGAGCTTTTACAGCCGCTTGACTGTCCGAGAATATTTTGATTGACTTGCCTTTTCAGTTTCTATCGATGAGCTACTGTGCAGTTATAACAATAGCTTAAACTTCAGCCCGGAAAAAGGATGCATGCTGGCCGAGGGCATATTTGAGCATAACCTTACCAATTTTGTTCCAATCTAGCGGCTCCTCTATCATCATTGGTGTTGGAGCCGTCAGCCAGATGTTCTGAGTCTTTTGTCCATTCGATCCTTTCTGGTAGGAGGACGTCATAGGCATGGTAATAGTTAGTTTTGGTAGGCATAACATCTGATGGTACACGACACACTGTGCCGCTCATTGACGTTTTTCAGCCTGCTGGGTACCATGATGATCGTCTGCGATTGTTCATCACCGCTTGTGTCAATCTATACGTAGCCCATCTGGCCCCCTCTTCAGTACTATTTGGAGAGGTGGTAAATTTAGAAGGCACTCAAGCGATGCCATGGGTGTATTGCCGAAGGCGGCACTAACTGCCAGACACGCTTGTTTTTGTAAGGTGGATAATTTGATTCTCGCGTAGCTCTGTAAGTTCTTAGAGTACCAAGCTACTGCTCTATATGTTATCATTGATCTTATGACCGCAATATATAGCAAGTGCATTTGTTTGGGATGTATGCCCCATGTTTTGTCATAAATGCGTCTGGAGGTCCACAGTGACAGTTTCACTTTTGTGGCAATTTTATCCAGATGCGCATTTCAGTTAAGTGTTTTATCCAGAGTAATTCCCAGCTACTTCACTATGTTCGCAAATAGGATAGTTTCTCCTTTGAGTGAAGGTTGTCGACCGATGGTATTGCGAAAATGCGTTTTCTACTATAGACACAAAGCAAAAAGTCAAATCAGGCGGTCAATTGACATGATTCTTGAAATATCAGTCACAAAGAAATTAATTTAAAAAAGTGACTGCTACATTAAAGAAAATGAACTAAAGCCCGAACAGTACGGGATTTTATGGTGATATACGTCCACAAATAACGTTCACCATAAGGTAGCGACTACAAAATAAAATAAGGCTATTTGTCGTAAAACGACTTATCACAAGCTTGTTTGTATGAGTGTTTTCTTCCTTTTTTGCAAGTTCTAATTAACCCAGTTTCTTCAAGGAAAATAAAATGGAAAAACATTGAGAAACGCTCTATAAAGCAACTATAATCAAAGAAGAGTAGAAGAGTAACGACAAACCGTCTAGGAGTTTGATCAACTTAATCCAATTGTACCAAGCAATAGATATAGAATGCAACGCCATTAGAATCCACTAAACTCATATTAGGTATGTATTTTATAAAATAAAGGAATAATGAGACTCACATGATAATAAATATTTACTTTTATTTAAGGCAAGCACATATGTGTCCCTTCCACCCTTTCCGAAGGACACTAAAATAGAAGGGATCAAATCACTAGAACGAGACGATAATGTAATTCGCTGGACTTTACCGTAATTAATTTGAGAAATATTATCATACCATGTAGCGTGACCAATTATGTGTGCCTTTATCTTAAAATTCGACCAATATTTATAAAATTTCAATGGCAATGAATAAAACTGCATTCTTGACAGAATGGTGAATAATATATAATTCAAATAGCAAAAATGGTGTATACAATTTTTAATAACGGGATGCTAGGTGAATTTAACTTTAATTGACAATCAAGTATTCTATCATTTTCTAGCCGTTACAAACGAAATTATTGTCCTGGACTACATCCAGAGGCACACTTTTTCCCAGCAAAGGTCTTATCTTTCTTGAGTTTAACGTTGATAATCGATACTACCAGCCCGGTGGATTATTGGTATAAATGCATTATTCCATCATGAATTCTGAATAGAATAGAATTACTTCAAGAATACTTACACCGTGACTTAATAACAATTTAAACTAGACCTTAATCGAAACATTGTGATTTTCACAAGGAAGAACAATGGTTGTTCGAGAAATCTGTTTTTATTAAAAATCGAGCATTGCTTATCGTATTCAAAAGAACGTTAGTTAAGTTGTCCTTTTACCTAGATCAAAATTTGGAATCTTTGCCACCGTTCCTAATTAAACATTTATAAAACATCTGTGGTTCCCGAGCAATATTATTAATGTATTTATATATTTCGAGTGCACGTGCGCCTCTGAAACAGGTACGTTCCGTATATTATACCGCTGAAATTGGATTTCGGAGACCGCTTTGTTTGGCCCCGCGAATTTCTTTGCATTCTGGCATAATTGCGATATGCACAGTTTTATCACGGCCCTGGCAAAGCTAACGCGATTAGCCGACGAGATAATTTCGCACGGGAAATGCACTGGCTTTCTATTCCGACTGCCGTTTTTACGAATAATTTTAATAATAATACGAGCGCAAAATCTTTACGTAACGACTTTTAACTAAAAAGTATGTAGGTCCTTTAGGGCCCCCTGTGAAGACGAATGGAATAAAAGAACGGCTGGAATGACTAGCAATTCCTCCGCATCTAACCCTGCTAGATTTTTATTGTGTCACTTAAAAATTTGTTTGTTCGATAAAATTGGGCAATCTGAGGTATTTAAAGTACGAATATCATTATGTGTAAACTACTAATTCATTATCACCATGTCCTAAGTTTGAACATGAATTTGGAAATTATTATATAAATAAGCAAGTTAATTTATAAACAACGGGAGCAATCAGCGCAGGTAATTATGAACCTTTATGAATTATGAAGTTGCAATGGTTAGCAGATTTTATGATATAAATAGTCAAGCTGACCATCAGTCCGATAGGCTTTTGTCTCTCACCTATTCCGCTTACCTACTGCAGTTCACAGGGACATAATAAGGGCTCTAACCATATCCTAATCTTCAGAATCAACTCGGGATGTGCAGTTCACAGCAACTTATTTCTGGGGGTATATCTGCCTAAAAAGTACTAAAGTTGAATCTATACAATAGACCTGTCAAAATCCTAAGTCAAGTGACATAAAGTTAAACAGTTATAATGCTTTAAAATGCTGGGTGAAGTTAATATAAACCAAGGAGCATAAATAATTTTCTCATGAACCGAACCACAAATTAAAACACAGCACCGCTCTTAAAGAACTTTATGATAATACAGGAACTAAGACCTATATACAATTCAAACCAAACTTCAACCGAAAGAACATGCGTGTTTTAGTAATTGGGTATGTGTACATTTATTAAGGCTTTGACCAACAGACCAGTGGCGGCTCGTCATTGGACGCAGGTGAAGCGCCGCTTCACCTACAATTTCTAAAATTTCATTACTTTAAAATAAAAATATTTTTCATTAAATAAAATTTTTATAATCTAAATCTCTAATCAAAATTAGTGCAATTTTTAAAATTACATTACTTAAAAATACAAATTTTCATAATATAAATTTCTAATCAAAATTAGTGCGATAATACTCATAAAAGATAATTAACTATAAAACGTAGCGCGCTGAATAACTTGTCATAAGATCGGCCGGTGCGGGCGGTGTCACGAAACACGTGGGAATCGCAAACAGCAAGATCAATAATTGCCCTGCAATATACAGATTTATTTACGATGGTTGCTATGGCAACGGGCGAAACAGACATGCTAGATACGTGAGCTATTTATAGCACGGAAGCAGCCCGACAATGCGACTCCGACAGGTTCTTATGTTAATATTAAATTCAGTTCACAGTCGTTCGGAAGCAAATTTGCATCACGTCGTTGTCGCGCATTGTTTTACGAAACGTTTTACGAAATGTTTCCATTGTATGATCCGATCTACATCTTGTTAGAAACACCATTTTCCAGGTTGAAAACGATGATAAAAGAGACTTTTTAAATACGGAGGGACCTAAGCCTTTCCTTCAAATAGAAAAACAAGTAGTAAAATCAAGAGAGAGAATTTTCGTTCGTAGGTTTCGAAATCTGATCTGAGTATTCTGATTATAATTGGTTGTGTGGAAGTGTTTATTTAAAGAAACTATTTTGTATGCCCTGTTTAAGTGTAGGTGGAAAATCGAGCGTTTGGAATAAAGACGGATTTAACATTTTTGGGAATGTGACAAGAGGTTGTAGTAGGCATGAAGCTTCTTCGGGCCATATTCACTGTGCATTATCATTTGCGAAGTTAAAGAAAAGCCTCACTACAAAATCGAAGAATAGACCTTATATTTAAAAAGTATATGGGAGCAGTCAAAATAACTGTACGCGAGAGTGTGGGCAAGTTAGTAATTCTATTATCTTTTTGATATTATTATAAATTGGTGGCGGCGCTCATGGTATATTATTTCTCGTATCCCCACCGCAGGACTTTTGGGCGTGGCCCCAAAACTTTTTCGCCTGCGGCGCAGTTCTCACTGCGGCGCTATCTACCTCATTGCGCTTCACCTATTCTTGTCTACACGAGCCGCCACTGCAACAGACGTTGTTCTTTTTTACAGAAGTGTCTTCTTTATTATCTCTTCTCACCTGACTTAGATCGATCCATAATCTGAGCTGTATAATCTGCATGCCAACCAAGGTGTGGCATCACGGATAACTAAACGTGATAATATATGTCTTAATTAATTTCACCTGAGGTATAGGTTGTGCCACATCATAACGGAGATGGTTTGATTTATAATATACAGCGCATAGTTAGCAACAAAATTTCCTCTTGAAAATAACTTTGCTAAATATGACCCAAATATCATAAATATGGGGAACATACTTTTTTTGAATCGAGATAATCGTTGGAATTATGGCAAGTGCGCAGATCATAATGCGCATTCTCAATGACGCGAGATAGTCAATGTAAAAGGTAATCAACCAATATTTTATTACAACAAACTCATTGAAGCGGGGTACGCAAAATTCCTTTGAGAAGAACCAGCGTTAGACCAAGATATGCCAACAAAAAGTTATCTGGCTTGAAATATCTAGTTGATACGGAGACCCTGCCGATTTTCTTGAAGAGGTTTTTCCAGATAAATAGTGTAAGTGGAAGGTGGAAACTATTGGAATGGCTAGCAAGTTCTCCAGACCTTACTCCAGAGATTTATTTATGTAGAAAATAAGAAATTAGTCTTATTATAGTTTAAGATGTCAAAAATGAAATCGACTAGTTTATTTCCTCAGAAAGCCCTATATTTGAAGATGTTACAGCCATAAATCAGTTCAAAACAGGTAGTGACCATCGCTTGTTAGGAGCAATAATTGCAATTAACAAAAAAACTAATGAGGAAACGGGGTTTTAAAAATTTAACGAAAATAGATGCCCACAAAATAACAGAAAAGGCAGAAGAATTTAGAATAATTTTACAGGAAATTAACATTCAAGAAGAAGAAGTAGAAATAGATATCAATATAATCAACAACAATCTAACGAATCACTTATTAAAAGCAGGAACCAAAGTAGCTATGCGAAGAAGAGAAAGAGAAAATAAAATAAGCGACGAAACAAGTCATCTAATGAGTCAGAGAAGAGAGCTAATCAGCCAAGGAAAGAGACAATCGCATAAATACAAACAACTAAATAAGACCATACGCACAAGGATTAAAGATGATCTCAAAAAATATAATGAAGCCAAAATAGAAAAAATAATTGAAACAAACAGAGGAATGAAGTGCCATTGGAACATTGGGTGGAATCAGGATATTAACCATGAAAGACAGCAATGGAACAGAGGCAAGGGAAAACACAAAATAGAGAATAATAACATAATTCTATAAAGATCTTTACACATCAAAACAATCAGAAATGTCAACTCAGAGGAATTGCCGCACATCGAGAACTATGAGATAGAATACGCTATAAAAGAGCACAAAAGCAACAAAGCTGCTGGTCCAGATACCGTATTGGCAGAAATGTTTAAGAAGGAAAAGACGAAATACTCAGCACCTTAAATATTCTGTTTAACGAGTGCCTATACATAGCAATTATTCCCGATGATTGGTATGACAGCATAGTTATTCTTCTCCATAAAAAAGGAGATAGAGGGGATATGAGAAACTACAGACCCATCTAGCTGCTATCACAAATATACAAAGTATTCATGAGGATCATCAATAATCTACTAATATCAAAGATTAATGCGTACCAACCAGTAGAACAAGTGGGATTTAAGAAAGTATTCAGCACGTCAGATCACCTTCTTACAGTGAGGACTCTAATAGAAAAGGCAAATGAATATCACTTACCCTTGTTTGTCGCATTTGTGGACTATGAAAAAGCTTTTGAAACTACAGAGCTATGGGTAATGGAGCAGGCTATGAATAACTGTCGTATAGATTCTCGTTATAAACAACTCATCCATAATATATACGAAAAAGCAACCATGGCGTTACAACTGGAACAAAAAAATTGAAAAATACCAATACCAAGAGGCGTCAGACAAAGCGACGTACTATCCCCAAAACTATTTACACTTGCCATGGAAGATGTATTTAGATCTCTACAATGGATAGAATACGGAATAAACATCAACGGCCAAAGAATGATTCACCTTAGGTTCGCAGATGACGTCATATTAATATCATCATCTTTTGAAGAGCTTCAAACTATGGTCAAAGATCTAGCAGAATCATCACGGAAAGTTGGCCTAAAAATAAATCTACAGAAAACCAAAATCATGACAAACACGCAAGGAGACAGGAATATTAAGGTCGACGACTGTGTTCTGGAAAAAATGGAGTAATACATATATTTGGGGCAAATATTCAAGTTGAGTAAAGAGAATCAAATGGCTGAAATAGCCCGACGAATTCGACTGGCATGGGCGGGTTTCGGGAAGTTTGTTCTGAGGAATCCCAAGATACAGTATCTAAAGAGCAAGGTGTTCAGCCAGTGTATACTGCCAATACTCACCTAGGGCTGTCAAACATGGACTTTCACCAAAGCGATCATAGATAAAATCGCAAAAACACAAGGATTTATGGAAAGATGCATGCTGGGAATTAGGTTGGCAGACAAAAGAACAAATACGTGGATCAGGAGCTAAACAAACGTTAGAGATGTCGTAGAGTATGCAGCGTCATTAAAATGGAACTTCGCGGTTCATAATATGCGACAGATCAACGCTGGAATAGTTTACTACAAAACTGGAGGCCATGGCTAGGGCACCGAACAAGAGGAGGACCACAGATGCGCTGGGGGGATGATCTAAAGAGAATAGGTGGATTACACTGGAAAAAAAACTCACAAAATCGATCAAACTGGCGGGAACTGAAAGAGGCCTATGTGCAAAGTTGGACGATAAGTGGCTAAAGAAGAGGAAGAAAATAGTTTAAGACTCTGTCAAGAAGTAGGGTAACATTATGTGTGTTTCAAAACTGATATTTTACCAAATCATTCTTCCTTGCTTGTCAAACTTTAGGCATTATTCGAAACTACCCTGTATGCTTTAGTTATCTGGATCTGTTTAGTACTAACTTAAACACTAGTTCATATGTCTCTTGAAAAATTTACTAAGCGCATTTTTCAAATATAAATTTATTCCTTGATAATGTTCGGTTAAAGAAATGTTTGTAGGGCATAAGTCCAATAGTTCTTGATATATATCAATAATAATTCTTCGAACAGGGTTCTGGAAAATTATTTCCTATCAAAATCAACCAAGTTAGGGTTAGGAACTTTCAGCAAAATTCACGGCAATATAGTATTCCACAATACCGAAACGGAATTTTTGCACTCGACGCGCGTTTCGCTAACAATGTCAGTATCATCAGGCGATAATTAAGATATTTTTAGTAATCTCCTGATGATGCACATTAGTTCCACCTAGGAGTTTCCACATTTTTACACGTTCACTCATCAATAAACGCTTACTCGAGGTGTAAATCTAAAAATCTCGACATTCTACAGAGATTGCAATTACTTTGAAAGAAAAATCGTGCCACAATCGCGGCAATACATATTTTTAATAAAGGACTTTTGATTTCGAACGATATTAAATTGCAATAATTGTTCGTTACTTTGGTGTACTTTAAAGCTTTTGTCCTCTTTTTACTTATAACTATATCCTTATGGGGTTTTCTCTTAAAATTCGTCTTTTTATCGTATTAGGCGAGCTTGAGAGCAGAAAGAGATATGCCACAGCGGCGTATACAAGAAGCTTATTTATATTGTCGATTAAATATAAATGAGTCTCTTGTCTACACCGCTGTGGCATATTTCTTCCTACTTTTAAGCTTGCCTAGTATGGACATCACGAAACTGCTGCCAATGGAATCACTAATTTCACGTGCCTTTTCTCCTCAAAACCATTTTTGCATCTATAGATGTATTCATTTGAGAGCTATAATTTGATTAACTTTCATTGCCAGAAATATATGATCATTGCCCCGAATGCCATAAATTTACTGCTCTTGCTGCAAATCTCTGTCATTTTTACTTAATTTTGCACTTTGGCTCTCCGACACTGCATTTACAAGCACAAAATCCCAAAACCCGAATTGTCTGTCAAATTTTTATTGGCTCAAGTAATCCCTCTCCAGAGACAGGCGCATCCTGGATCCTAGAGGAGTGTGTAGGGCCAAAGATAACAGGGCGAAGGCCGGCTTAGTACCTCAAAAAGGAATAGAGGGATCCAATTTCTTTTTTATCGACGGATCATATGTATATAAAGACGTTAAGTGGAGCAATCCGTGCCAAAAGGCCTGGAATTGATGTTTATTTTATGTCTCCGGTGAATTGGATAGTTGTTTTATGGGTGTCTGAGTGTTTACTTTCATGTTCAGTATATCGTGATTATGTCTGTTTAGGAAGATAATAAATTAAGCTGAATGATGACCCTGCCGAGGTCCCAGCATTCTAAAAATAGTAACAAAATAAGTTTGCGAAAAATAGAGAATGATGATATTCAAAAGTAATATCAGGTGATGGTGTTTTTTACGAGCTTCATAAGCTAATTATTTACATAAGGAATGCCCTTAACTAATACTATGTGCAAACTGAGTTATAATTTTAAAGCTGAATAACAGAGTGAACACTTCAAGTCCGGAATATACTCATACTCGAAGCTTTATTTCTTGGGCTACGTCATTTTGAAAACCCGATCGGTTTAAGCGTTAATTGATCGGAATTGCTTTAGCGGTTTAACCGTCTGGTTTTCCAGATGACGTCGCCGTACGCGTCACTGATCTCAACATATGAGCCTCTCCCTAAATTGGAGTTGCAGAAGTCACCTACTCCTGGTAACAATTATTAGTTTATGAAATTTTTAGTTACTGCCAGTAGAGAGTCTTCTCAACCAAAACGGATTTCTTCTAAGGGACAATTTATTTTGGGTTGCCCGAAATGATCAGTAATTACATAACAGAAGGCTAATAAATTTTGAAATAACGCACTTAAAAATATATTATATCCTATTTTTCGTAAAACTGATACTTGGCAAATGGCGTAATCGTGTTTTCTATAATCCTTTTTAATTAATGATGGACCGATTTTATTTCAGCTGCCCATGTGTCACCTTAATAGGAGATATAACTCGAATAAACATTCGTTGAGTTGATAAAGGTAGTAAAATAAGGCGGTACTGAGGACGAAGGGGAAGATGAATTAAAAATACCATACGATATGTTGGTTAAAGAATTTTTGGAGTTAAGGATCTATTTCAAATTTTTAATATTTTTATAATTTTGTGGCATTCATAAATATAAATTTATAGTATTCGTAGATAAGGATACCTCTGAAAGTCAGCTTGACATAAACAATCCGCCCTTTGGAATGAAATAAAACACCAGCATTAGACCGTGGGTTATAGCAAAAGGTATTACCTAGTAAATTTTATCAAATAAATATCCGTCGAGTGCACTTTTAAAATATCATCATCTCTAACTTTATTTTTTAGTTGAAATTCAGTGCAACGATAATGCTGAGGACTTTCTTAATGAAACTGAGTCATCGATCTCTAGAAAGCCACAAATTCTTCCAACACTTGAAGATAATGCATCTGTATCAGATAATTAGGAGCAAGAATACAGTTCCGATAGTTCCAGCTGTTCTTGAGTTGCTCAAACTCCTCAATTTCCCGAGATTCTACTACTAAAAACATACAACTAAATCAATCCGACAAATCTCAGAAATTTGCAAAATTCAATTTTTTAAGCAAACATATTGTTTAATATTTTATGGCAACCCTATGAAGAAGAAAAGAAATGAGTCAACTTAGAAAAAAAATATTAGAAAGAAAAAAAGACGTAGGTGTATGCCAAAATCCGTCTTAGGTCCCATGGCCTCTAAAATCGGCCCTGCTGTCTTCCTTTATCACCATCACCATGTTTCAAAGAACCAAACTGCCTCACTTTTATAAAAGAAGAAAACCGTCGAAAATGTACACCTGGTCCTAAAAATGTCATCCCTAGATGATCAAAAAAATGTTGTTATAAATCAGGTTGAACAAAAGTTTAAGAGGAGAGTAACAATAAAAATTGAAGGTTCTAGAAAAACTTTCACCTGTGAGGATAAGTTGACCGATGCTGATCATAAAAGAGAATTCTGTTGTGACTTCTTTATGGCTACTCTGAATTTCACTTATTAATTTATGCATCAAAAATTTTCTGTTAGTGGAGTAGTTCAGAAGGATATGCGTGGCAAACACACTTTATTTAACAACCTCAGAGATTAGGATGATAAATTGGTGCGGGGGTCACCTTCTGTCATTTCCGGCACAAGAGTCACACTATTGAAGATCGTCAACAAAAAAAGTATTTCGGTGCCTCTCTAAATGTTTCAATTATGCATGGAAAATGCAAAACCAATTTTCCTTAGAGAAATACAGAAATATAGAAAAATATCAATGTGAACAATGTGAATTTCTAAACAAAAAGAGACTTCACGTATGCAGTATAAATTACTACGGGGCTACTTTAAAAAAAAGTTATTTTAACTTCAAAACAACTTAAACACGTAAACATATAATATATAAATACAATCAAGTAATTTTGACGGTGTTAGAAAATGGTAAATTTCTGTCTAGGAATCAACCTACTATTAGAATAATAATGCAAACACGATAGAACTGATCAGTGGAGGTAAACAAATCTAATTCCAACAAAAGCATACCCATATAAACATAAAACTACAAGTAATCACAATGAAATTATTATAATCATTGCATTGTGATTATTCAAGCAAAATGAATGAGCACACATTTTTACTTACAAAAGCCCAGATATACCCATGGTAGGTATATGGAAAATAGGACTAAGTGGAAACAGTGCTTTGAAGTGACCTTTCCTGGTTTCAATGCTCAACAATTGAACTATGTTGGTCAGTTGGTGAGCGGAATCTATACAGGGTGTGTCAACAAGGTGTACGGCTAGGATATTGCCTAAGCAATAAAAGGTATAGAAAAAAGCTCTATAGCTAAGTTGTGGGGTTCACAAAATCTACAAACTAAAAATAACTTTACATATACAGGGTGAGTCAAAAAAAAGTTATAGTAAAATATGTATTTTTTTAAATAGGACACTCTGTATATTATATCGTTACTTGACTCGGCAGAGAACGAGTATTACTTTGGTATCCCGTTTTTTAAATTTCGGTGCAGCTTTGCCACCTAATTATTTTTTTTATAAAATTTCTTGAATTTCAAAGTGTCTGTTTAAAAGGCAGTAGTTATCTATGGATTCAAGCTAAAGCAGCGAAATATTTATCATAGTTAATCTAAGGCATTCTCAGTGATCATTTGTAATTGTTGTGTACAGGGTATTTGTTATGAATTTATAAATTTACCAAAATTTAATATGCAATAAATCAATAATTTTAAATGGAACACCCAGTATATTTTTATTTCATTAAATTTGTCCATTGAATACCTACATTTTGTATCAAATATGTCCTATACCTAAACCCTTTACTTTTTAAGATATATAACTTTTTTTATAAGCTATGAATAAAAAGCATATTCTTAAAACTTTTTATCAAGATCTCCTAGAAAAAAATAATTATTGAAGCACTGTTGATGTGCTGTCAGCAACCAGAATTTTTTGTAATCTTAATAATCATTAATAATCCTTTAGAGTTTACAAATAGAAAATCAACAATTTATCATCACACTAAAAACTATGTTCAATATGACCTCCTAAGTTCAGTGCGCAAGCATGAATTCTTCTTGAAAATGAGTTGCTAACTTTTTCCAACATATTTGGCCTAATTGCTTGGAAATCCACCCGAATTTTGATTATCATATTTTCACTTGTGGCAGGAGTCGCTTGATATACTTTTTCCTTTACATATCCCCACAAGAAAAAATCTAATTTGGTCAAATCGGGAGACCTTGCTGGCCAAGATAACAGACCTCCTCTACCTATATCTCGAACAATAAACTGTTCATTTAAGTAATTTCTCACTATTTGGCTATAATGAGCTGGTGTCCCGTCGCGTCGTGCTGAAACCAAATCCTATCTCGAACGTACTCAGGTAACGTTTGTACAAGCACATTTAGGTCGTTCTGCAAAAAGTTCAAATA